>DWDX01002067.1:0-16223 GCA_018245675.1 Agara michaeli | reverse complement strand
TAGGCAAACATAGTGTGCACATCAATTAAAGCTGCTACGAGCAAGTATGAAATAAAATAAGATAAAAGAGAAAAAAAAATGCGTAATAAAATAATTTGCGTAATAAAAATATCTATGTATTATATTGTATGTATATTGGTATGTTTACAGTCTGTTCGTGTGTCATAACACATTCATTACCTAATTTTGAATTGATTAGCCGTGTGTGGAATTGTCCTAATTATTATTACTAATATAGAGCTGCGAATACGACTACTGCTGAAAAAATACGGGCACCAAATTGCACAATCACAGGGCGTTATCAAATGATACGGAGTGCGTTATATATAACGTAGAAATTGTATAATATGGCAGTGACAGTGGTGCGACCCCCTTCTGACCTAATTCGACCCATCCAGCGGGACCATGACGCAAGCGCGTGTATAAGTTATCTTATACAATATATGTTTATACACGTACATCTGTAAGTACATAATTGCGTCCTTTTTGGAACTGGGGGAAGGAGCGAATGTGTTTTGATCTCTTTATGGGGTTGAATATTTCTACAGTATAATGAATTTTTCTTCGGCCTCTAAAAGTATAGGTGATTAGGATAGGAACGTTATTACAATTATAATAATAAATATAATTAAGTTATAAAGATTTTATAAAAAAATCAATATTTACAGATTTGGATTTTTAAAACCAAACAGTTGTTGAAAATGATGGAGCCACAAAAATACCTTATCCATTCTCAATTCATCTCTATGTAAACGTGATTTAATAAGAATTTAAGTAGAATATTAAATGTTTGCAAGATTCCGATTAGATGGTAACATTAATAACGATTTGTGTATTTGCATCTGTGTTTGGTTTGTTTGCTTTTAGAATATGGAAAAATGGTCGTCAAAATTCGAAGAATTCTATACTCGACGCTGTTGGCGATTAAAGTGACTATCAGTAATTTTAAAAAGATCATAAGAAATCCTACAATAAACGTGCACTGGGCCAGCGAGGCGGTGCGTCCGGGGCTATAACAAAATATCGCAGGCACTAGCGATCAATAAAGGTCAACATGCCATGAGCCGGAACGTTCGAACCCATAGATTGTTCCAAGCAAATGAATTGTTCCTAACTATGTGTATGGGATATATTGTGCTGTAGGGAGCGACTTCATACCTGCGGCGCAATTCTTCCTACGGACGTCGACACGTACAATGGACTGTCATCATGTTTCAGGTTCATTAACCAGGACAAAGCGGTCCTCTTCCTTGTTCGTGATTAGGACAACCAAAGAATTGAATACATTGACTGTCTACTAAGCAGCAGATGAAATAGATGTCGCTGTAAAGCTTGAATAATCAAATAGTTTTACAGAGGGTTCTGTAACGCTAATTGCTAACAATGATTAAGCGTGTATCTTTATCGATTTGATTTTTTTTTATTCATCCGCGTATATTTAAATGGAAAGGTCGAAAATAATTTATATTAATATTGTATATTTGTTACAAATATAATCTTTTTCTTGCAAAGTTGTGACAAAATCTGAAATAAATCATTAACGAAACTGCCCTGTTATCTAAATCTTCCGCCATGTTTACAGAAACCGAAGGCGTCTGGGGCGGCGACGTTGCCATGGTAACGCTGCAGTCGACGCACCGACCTAGTTCCGCGACCCGCCCGCCTAAATGTTAATGACCTCCAAAACCCAGGTCGAAGTTCACGCGCTACACGAGTAAGAGATTATCCATCTATCTACCCCTATAGATGACTTTTTACGGGTCACCCCTTGTATTGATCCAATGTGATTTGTTTGAGAGCGATCTAGGTTGGAATGGCTCTCTGGCCACGTAGGCCCCCGGGATTTGGAAGTTAAGCGTGCGTATATATAGTTACATTTTTATTTACGTTGGTGTATTTTTAGATTCAATTTCGATTTTCTCATAATTTTTATATAGCTGAATAATAAGTGAAGACTAAAGTTATCTTTGGTTAAACTTAGATTTGTGGCTAAATGCGTTCAAGGTTACGTAATATCTAGGTTACGTTTTGATCGATAATGGTCTATCCCGAGCGGGACGGAGATACTGAATAGGGCAGGGGAGTTCAAGGATGTCCGTGCTGCGTGAAACAGGTTATATAATAGCAAAACTGCTCGTATTTTCTACTCTATGTATGTACAATGCAATAAATTTGAATATATGATTTAATACTATATATTATTGTTGTTTACTTATGCTTGTTTGCCATTGATTTGTTGCCATTATCGTGATTCCTGCTGTTGCGGGTAAGTGATTTTTAATATAATATGTCAATGATGTATTTCAAAACCAAACGATCTATAAATTTAAGTATAGTAGCGCCCGGGGCGGGCTTTTGAATAGATAACCATTAGCGGGCGAGTGAGGTAAGACTTAGGCAATAAAACTGGTCAAATCCTTTACGAGCTTTTGACTACCATTATTTAAATCTAACGAAAAAGGCTCGGGGGGGATGCACCGTTTACGAGGTGCCCAGGATCTAGACCCCGGCCTGCTTGTATTAAATGAAATGTTTTAAAATTATATGTAGTTGCAAAATTTTTTACGTACCACTTTTGGGCACAGATCGCTCTCGCAGTCACAGGAGACCTGAATCATACTTCATCACGCTGCGTTAGTCAGAATTCTGTACTTTTCATAAGCCCATATATTCGACGCTAAATGGATGGTAGAAACACCACCGCTTCACCAAATTTACATCAAAATAAGTATCAGTGTTATTGCTATGCTCCAATTTAAAATAATTTAGTAGATACAAGGCGACTTAACTCAGGAATGGCTTTTGTGATAGTTATACCTTGATGACCCATAATCACGAATGAAAGTTTGACATCAAATGACCCCTATTAGGTGGAGAAGGTAAAACATATTTATATGATTCATATTCATATCAATATTGAATGAATGGTGTTCATTCACACATTCTAATGTTACTAATTCCAGACTGCCATCTACGGATACGAGATGCAGGTGTGGTTGTAAGGTACTGTCGTCGCCACCCAATAGATGGCGCTACAAGCCGTGTTCAACATACATGCTGCGAACCGTATAACAAATAATTGCCAACTATGTTTTTAAAATAACGTAGACTACTTTGATACTCTATATTTATTATTTCATTGCGTTTTATTTCTGTTCATTTGAGTGACACCCATGTTTTAGATTAATCGAAGTATATTTATGGAAATAATTTTGATTATTCGGTTCTTTATTCTTTGTACAGTTCCGTTCCATTTTCAAATTTTCGTTATTACCAGAAATAGATCGCCGACTTGTGAGAAACCCGTCTTCGTATATACAAGCCTAGGCTTTTGCCCGCGACTTTGTACGCGTGGAATAGTGTCGTTTGCAATAAAAGTATCCTGGGAAATTAAAATGTTGCTCAAAGTCACTATTCCACGCGGACGAAGCCGCCGACAAAAGCTAACAATTTTTTTCTGTTTCTTAAAAAGTATCTTATGTTACTTTTAATATCTCCAAGAATATGTGTACAAAGTTTCATGACGATCGCTTAAGTAGTTTTCGCGTGAAAGCGTAACAAACAAACTTACATTTACATTTATAATATTAGTAGGGATAGGCATATTGTTTGTATCTGCATACGTTTTATGCAGTATACTACATATGTTTAGTAAGTACTGAATGTAATCTAAACTTTACTGAATTGATTTGACAATGATATACCTATTGATTTTAAAACGATATATTACAAATTTCAAAAAAAATCGTTCCACTCTGAGATGAATGGGCAAATTGGCCTGTGTTGCAATAAATATTACATGTTATACAACTATATTGTATTAACATGCGTCAGAAAGGAAATTGCAAATATTTCAGCTCTGTATCTAGGCAGGTTGAATGTGTGGGTTGGTGTGTGTATACGTTATCTAGGCGAACACATTTATATGGTAAAGTGACAGGACGCACACATATGCAAGTGTATTCGAAGGACTAGCTCGCGTGCACTGGACGCGAGTGCGGGATGACAGGGCATAGTCTAAGCTTCATAAAATAACAACATTTTTAATCTAAACTATAATATGAAATATGCATTTAGTATTTCATTTATGATAAATAAAATATATAATAAATAAAAAATACAATTATTTGCACACTTTTTACCTTAAATACGATAAGAATAGCATTATACGATTTGCAGCTATTACATTTTAAGATATGTCCAAACAATCACAGAAATAGTGTACAGGGTTACTATGTTAGTAAAAATGTATATCACACCAATGATGTACAGTTTTTTATGAATCTCATACAGATCGGTATGTTGTTCAACAAAACTTTAAATGCATTTTTTCGATATAATGTGAGATAGTATTGCACACAGTCAAAACGGTTTCACCAACGAAGTTTTACTTTAAGTGGTTTCACGGGATAAGGATAAACGCACGCATCCTGGCCTTGACTGCGATTTGTGTATTACTAACGCCACTACGCACGGCAACAAATATATGAATGAATGAATAAATATTCTTAACATTTCACATTATTAAAACCGCTTTACTCACGCGGCAGCCCTGTACACACATGCACAGACATATTTACGCACACAATTACGTATGTGATGCAATGAGCAGTTTGCACTCCCGTGTCTTTCAGTTTTATTTTAATTAATGATGCCTTTGAAGTATCTATAGTTGCCATTTCGATTTGCGAAAGTCTTTACTGTCCCAAGAACTCTATTACCTATCTATATTAAGATATGTGTAAAATTAACTTAGTTTATTAGTATCTTCGTAATAAAATCCTAGCTTGAGAACATAAGATTTTGCACATACATAATTATTGTTTTCTACTTTGCCGCATTTGCACTGAACCGTGCATATATCAATGACAACTTACAATGCTGTTTGTCAATTAGCACCCTTAGAAGGGGTGTTTACTGGTTCAAGAGAAATACTCCTACTTTGATCATGCCGTTTACCACTTGCGTATATTATGTACGTAATTATATAAATGTGAAAAATTGTACAATAACCGCAAAGAAATGAAAAGAAAAGATAGATAGGCAACTAAGCAACGTTAAAAGAATAACCTCAAAATATATTCCCAGTTATGAAAAATCTATACATATAATAAAACTGTAGAAGAGTTCAATTCTGTACACTGGGTAAAAACAACAAAAAATACCCTAGGGGTCTTCATACAAGTAATACAAGCCAAATAGTTCATTCTGAATGTTTTATCTTAAGTATGTCTGTTGTCCGGCTTTCACGCAAAAACTATAGAACGGATTTTGATGAATTTTTTTTGTTATATAGCTATAAGTCCTCTGCAACATATAAGCTATATTTTTTTTTAATACCCCAAATGCTGCCCAAAGTCACTATTCCACGCCGACGAAGTCGCAGGCAAAAGCTAGTCATTAATAAATAAGTTCACGTCAAGCCGACATAAAAATAAACGCTATGAAGTAAAAAGACGAGCGAAGAGATCCATCAGTATATCGATATAAATATGTAGTTCTTTAACGCTTATGAACTCATATATCCAATCCATCCATGTAACCCTAACCTCGAGGGGTCGTTGTGTAGGGTTCGTGTAACACGTGAGTGTAGCTACTCGTATGTAGCCGTGAACTGTTCATATGTGTGTCCTTTAATGCGCGGTACTTGGCTGGTGCAGGGCGCGAGGCGGGGGCGGCGCCTATTCCTAGCGCGAAACTAGGCCGGCCGCCGACCGCGGGAGCCGCTCTAGACTACAAGAGACAGCGGAAACTGTCACAGCCTCGGTATATCTTTAACCTACAAAATGTTCTAGACGTAAACGCATTTAGACCAAGTCAGTCTAACACAGTTTGTATTTAAGCTTAATTATAAATGCATTCAGAAAATTGTTAGAAACACATAATTATTACCTTGAGCTACTACAAAATGTTTTTGTATCAGAATACTTGATATAACAGATTAATCTTCTATCGATCGAGTTAATAGTCTATTATATTAAAATATATCATAATGAAATCACATTAATAACCTTTTGACAAGTATATTTATCGTTTGACAGCAAATTGTACGCCTTAATGCAAAAAGGCAGTTTGTTCGCATCTCGTTACTTTAGTTATGCAAAGTTACTACATACTACACGAATTATTACAATATCGTTCTAAGACATGTTGTGGGTATTAGCCTGAATTTTGACAAGACACTTTCTACAGCGTTTCGAGCAGACAGCTACAGGTTCGTTTCCCAGTTGGACGATTTTCAATAAGAGGTTAAGTTAACGCGTGAACTGAGGCATTCAACCATAGTGTAGGATTATAAGTATCTATCGTTATTATAACAATATACCATTTTAAATACTAAATATAAACAATATACCATTTTAAATACTACTACATTTTAGTATTGGCCGACTACTTTTAGCTTTTGAATTACAACCACAATATATATTATTGTAATTTGATTGAGAAGTTTTCTCCATCAGGTTTCCTATTGCTTATAACGTTATTATTGCAGGGATTCACGATAAAAACAAACCTATCTAATAACTACAAATGTGCAGTAATGTGTGTACGTAAATACAGGATGTTCATTTGTCGTACAATATTTAATTTATCTTTGTAAGCGGTTAGCAAAAGCTGATCTAGCGTGACTTGGACCAAGCCACGATTTCGACTCCGGACGCGTGGCGTTGCCAACATAAAAACTGCTCCTGAGAACAAAGGTTCAAGATCCACTTACAGCGCCTGACACGTCTATCCGATCCTCTTCCTAATAAATCTATGTCGAGTGGAATTAAATAGCACGTGAACTACTAACGCCACTTCAGAGAAATGTTGTTTTGTATATCCAGATACATTTAAACGACCTAGAATTTGTTTTTACCTGCATTGTTTTTCTAGTGCGCTGTCTGGCGCTGCTATTGAAATAGCTTGACTTTGTGTTATTATCGTTTCTGGTATACCTTGGAGACGTATTTGAAAATCATACAAGTTAACGGTCAGGAAAGTGATGCGACTGTAGAGGTGGTTGTCTGTTTAATTAAACTAAACATTTGTTTATGAGTAACATTAAATTCAATTTCAATTCGAATATTTTTAATCATTACAATTTATTTACTAATACTCAATGATACGTTTTATATTATCAACTTCATCAAAATAAGAAAAAATATTGTCACGTTGCATGACTTTAGTCTGTAATGAGTACACGTGACAGCCTAACATGCGTGACAATATCAGCTACTCGTCGGGTGCCTTTCTTTACATTTTTTAAAATGCATCCACCGTCGGTAACGATTTGTTGCTACTGAACACGGATCCGAAGGTATCTTAATCGTGGCTTCATGATATAACGAACACTGTGAATGCACGAACTCCGTCTTTCTAATCACTACACCCTGGTTATTTACAGGCGGCGTGTCGTGACATACCATGTCCTATAGAAATCCGGTATTTTAACCACACAATATAATATTCTTTTACTACTACAAATAATTTCAACTGGAAGCCATTGTACAACATAGAACATTACCAAATACAACACACATATATATGTATATATGTATATTGCAGTATGATTGTTTTGAGATAATACGAAATATTTCTACTAAGGGAGGTGTTAGAAAAGTTAGTTTATTTGAATTTATCATTTCACACAAACTTTGAAATGCTTTGATGTGAATAAATGTTAGATTTATAAAACATTTATTTTTAAATCTCATCTAACAGTAGGTACACAACAGTCAATGCCACCAACCGCTTCCAAAGCAAACAAAAATCCTATATGTCAAAATACTTATAACAACCTTTATACAATTTGTAACATCGTATTACGAAAACCGAAATCATTTGAAGAGCAGTCGCGGATATTAAAAATAAACTACTCCCGTCTCGTAGGCCGCCTTCGTCTGTGATCCATTACGAAAGTTAACCAATTCATCGTTGGTAATAAATTGAGCGGTACGCTAGGAGCGGGTCGTGTACTAGTACCATACACTCGTCTTGCGTAACGTCCGTACACGTCGCTCCGATCTGATGTACGGCTGCGCTCATCCATCGGCTAAACGAATACCTCACTCCCTCAAAAAACTTTTTATAACATCCTCTAAATATACTTATTTATGGATAGTTTTGAAACAACATTTGTATATACCTTTTTTAATATATAAAACATGAATTAATCTGAAACACGCGTAGACTTTATGTATCATTAATTTTATTCCTTTCAATTGTAATATCTACCATGGCGAGTCAATATACACTTCGGCTTGAGACTGAAAGAAATTTATTAAATAGCTCTTGAAAGATGTAATAATTAAATGCAATAACACGTCAGTGTATTTAACATATCTAACGATATTACCTATGTAATGGAGTTTTCTTCGCTATCAAACAAAATAAATGCAAAATATGGCCTGTCGTGAATATAATTTGATTTTCGTAGGTACCGAAAACCCTCGACATTCTCAGTTAAACATTTAGTTAATGTATATTCTGAAGCCCTTTTAGTTATAGTAAAAAATATTCTTACAAATGAGTAGTGATGCTATAGAAAGCAACTTTGTTTTCACTTCGCAACGGTAATTTGTAGTAACGAGGAGAGATCATTGTACTGACGTTTCGAAAATTGTTCGACCGAAAACTGCGCCGTATTGGGCGCGTTCCAATTTTTTATTTCGCTTAAACGAAATTTTATGGACCTACAAATCGCTATTCTAATTGACAAGAGTAATGCGTTAAAAAGGGAAATGAGATGCGTTTCATGTTTATGCATCGGCCGTGCGACAACGCGTATGCAGGCGAAACCTTGAGCGTTGCAGTGCAGGCACTTTCACAAGTGAAATACGCTGCAATAGCTAGATTTTACGACATTTTGCCTTTCAATTTAGTTCCTTGCGATTACCTTCGAATCTAAATCAACGTTAACATTAATTAGAAACTGAATAATTCTAAGTCCTTGAAGTATCGGAAATCTTCAAATATACGTAATTTCTACATTATCTGAGCGCATATTAACGCAGATCTGGGTAAATAAAAGTCATGCTAATCTGCAAGAAATGTATATGCATGGTTTCAATATTCTACGAAGACAATTTAAATATCGACAATATGTTGCATATTGCCTGAACGACCTGCACTTCGTTTCAAGGTCGACCGTATTGAAAATCCTGGCTATAGTGTAGTCGACGCGGGACGGTCTCCGAGGTGACCTAGTTTAGACAATATTGATTTTGCTATACAAAAGAATTGCTAGTATTTATTTATCTCAATAAAAAAAAACAAGAACGAGAAAATTTGATGAAAAGGTCGAATTACTTTGCAACATTATGCATAAAGCATGACCTAAAAGACGCACACAAAGAAAAGATAAATTAAAAACAAAACTAATAGGTATCAGACAACGACGGTCGCAAATTATTTTCCTGATTTTTTGGTGTCACCTTATCGCTAAAATCCTTCAAATTTTTATGTCAATGTATATTACAAACGAAGTCACGGCCGGTTGTCGATCTCCTAAAATTATGGTCACGTTATCGTTTTATTATAAATGCTATCTATTATAGATAAATCGGTATTACAGTACAAAGCCAGCGACGTGCAAAGCTAAACAACGCACACATATACGAGTAGGTATGTATTTTCATATCCATGTTAGTGTGCGTTATAAATTTTTTTACATAAAATTTTTATACGGCAAATGTATAGGGTACGCAACTTCGTTAGTAACAAGAGGGTACCTTTTAACAGAAAATATCGGGCCAAACATGACCAGATTAACACCAAATTGGTATTTGACATCCAATGGAAATGCGATCTTAAGTTCGACAGTTTTTCCTTATAAGCGTTGGCCGTAACGTGCTACATTTAAAAGGCACCGAATAATCCGACAAATTAGGAAGCATCAGCGATTCGCATAGGCCACGGTCTCGGGCTCGAACTTGTCCGATTTTTATTGCGAGTTTAAAGAAGCGAGCGAACTTGCCCCAGTGACCACGGGTGGCGGTTGATATAAATATAATACAAGCTCACGTCCAGTAATAGAATTTCTTGATGGCACATTGCCGGTTTGCCGTTCTCGACTTCAATTGGCTCGCCCATAATGTCTATATTTCGAAAAATAACCTAAAATTAACTTAATGACGGACTTGTTATTTATTCAATTTTGTAGCTTTACAAAATCGGATGTATCGGTTTCAGAACTTCTACCGACTTTAATGTTAAATACGACGCAAAGGTGTACCAAGTTTAGCGCACTAACTAGGAGCACTTGGCGATATTGCTGACACACTGGCGCCTTTGATGCTCCTTGCAAAATGACAGCAAAAAGCGGACGAACGTTCCTATTAACCTACATTTCGTTTTGCATGCGACAGTGCATCGCAGCGTTCCCTGAAGAGCGCGTTTGACATTTTCTTGTTGAAAACTGCACGGATCGTAGAGGTAGTTGCGTGGTTGCGGGGGGCGTGGGGGGAGGGACGCACTGCGCTCGCCGGTTCGCGCGGCGTAACCTACATACCGGTCAACACTCCGGCTCAGTCAACACTCGCTACAGGGACATTTGGAGCGTTCGTCGTGCCAGTACACTTGCACAACTTGTCTAGGATAGTTTAGTCGCTAGAATCGATAAAAGAACCTTACGCATCATGTCTAGATATACAAATAGTACAAAAAAAGTTTAACAGCGACAAGATTGTAATTCGATCTTGTTGCGTATAAATCGGACATTTGCTACGAGCTACGACTGTGGTTGTAGACGTCTACGACAAAATCATAAGTCAAATTCTTGAGGAAAACGCCACTTAAAGTTTGATATTTACTTGGATACATTACCATGTAATCAGATGGTTTTTTATTTACGTTTACGTTTACATTACGTTAAAAAAGTTTTACACGGGGATTTAAAAGTACTATGAACCGTAGACATCCTAAATGTCTAGACTAGCATTTTCGATGACTACGTATAGAGTAAGCCTAGAGAAATTGGGTCGAAACTTAAGAGTATTGTACAAACCTTTGAACCTCAAAACTGCATACCTCCAAGTATGTAACATAGCACTCACCTGTAACAAGAAATAGATGAAATTTAGTAAGGCCCATGGGGCTATAATTATTTCCACGTGTACTAATTTGTCTTCACGGTCGGAACCACTGAATTCTTTATGAACATCTGTTTATACAACTTAACAAACAGCCCAGTTAGGAAGAGTCGATAAAAGCAGAGCAAATTTGGGAAAACTGTTACTCATTTCATTTTTATGAGTAGGTAATAATGTTCTTTAGATGCTAGAACTCGTTAACCTAAATTCCATATGGACCGTATGGTCCCTAGTGCGTTATAACCCAGTTATATTTGATATGCATTGTATTTAGGAATTCTAAATTTAAAAAAAACAATGTTTGTTTAAGTAAATTCAACCATAAGCTATATGAAAAATCGTCTAATGTACGAGTAACTTGTCTAATGAACGCTGGAGTGTAAACAGACTAACGCCAGCTTTAGATGCGACTAGACAAGGCCATAGCTATCAGTGAAATGTCGAGAAGGAAAGAGAGGGATACACAAAGTATTTATTGCACACACAACAACACTACAAGTGCAATATACGCACACATTGACACATTTTCTATTTCTATTACGTCGTCTAGGGTTGACTATTGGTGTTAATAAAAAGAGTTATAAGTGTGTGTGTGTATGATTGTATATTATTACAAGTTCTAACTGGTGTGAGCACAGTTACATATATTAGCAACATTGTAAACTTGATCTTTCATTAAATAATGTACGATAATTTTAGAATTAAATTTACCTTAAATGGCTGGAGATGACTTTTGTATAGAGCCAATCGTGTTAACAGAATTCAATTGGTGTATACTTACCTTAACAATTGCTAGCTACAAATGATATTATCAAATAAATGTACTTGTAAATAATAAAATCGATGTCACGTGACTAGTAAATCAGTTTTCAAACGTCTACATTTTAATAATACTGATCGTGCTTAATATTAAAACGAATAGTTAAAACTGCGGTCTTTAGCATAATTTTCCTGCATGCATGTTCCTTGTAATAAATGATTAAAGAATACTTTTGTATGTGAATTACAGCTGAAACATAACAAACGTACTGGCCAATGTTAGAGTTACACGCAGTTAAAAATAACTGCTGTCAAACTACTGGCACTGATCAGTTTATTTTCTATTAAAATGATTTTGGAAAGCAGTGTGTTAATTAATTGCGTGTAACATTCAAGTCCATGGACACCTATATAGAAAACGTAGATTTACAGTTTCACGGCGTGTTATTAATTTTAAATTTGGGAAACATACAGTACAAGTCGATTAAAATACATTGCTCTATAAAGTATCCATTTGCACATTTGTTACTACTACTATGTCACCATATTCAATTTCATCGAAATGTCAAATTTTGGGTCTTTACGCTGTGTATCTTGTTCACCGTATAAAAATAGTATAACATATTCTTACTAAAGGTGAGCCAAAATATTTAAAATATTTTCAACCTATACGCCTGCCGCATCTGTACAAATATTCCGCACAAATTGTATGTTCTGTTGTCTAGATGAAACAAGTAGGTTGCAGACTATCGACGGTAATTAGGTGAGAGTATTAGTATCGCTTTATAGGTACACATATAAGCGATGCGCACACTACGATTAATAACGGCCTTCTTGTAATAACATGTTAACAAACGTTGTACATCAACATTATATCATATGTTTGTTTAAAAATTTATCATTTTTTTTAAATATCAGTACACATCTTAACATTAGTTTCAGTCAACCTACTTGGATACTTAGAACAAAAAACAATTCTTAGTTTTTTTTGTGTGTTTCTTCCGGCTAATATTAGAAACGGTTGGACTAAATTTTATGGGAGTTTCACTGGCGGACAACTACTGCTATTGATAATATATACGATATTATATAGCCAACTAAAAACAGTATTTCACGCGTGTAAATTCGCAAGCGCAGCTAGGCGTAAATAAAAATATTTTTCTTTCAGTGTATCTTAAACAGGCAGGCAATGAAATTATATGAACCTACTTTTTTAAGGCTCTATAACCTTCATACATTACTCCTTAAAATGTTGCTCTCGTAAATATCTTGAAAATGTTCATTGAAATTACGGAATTCACATATACAAATACAGATATTGACTATTTCTTGCCGAAAGAACTTGTAGTGCGCGCTACGACTATAAAGACGAACAGCGCACTTGATACCGATAACAGCAGTCCGAACTTGCGATTGCAACACTTGTCCTAGAACCCCGCGTGAACCCAAGTACCCTCAATAGCAGCGCCGAACCGAGCGCCAGCGTATCGCGTTATTGCCGCCTTTTTAATTCGCATTACTTGGTTAATGTTGCCTGTAATACAACGAAAACAAACGCCGTTAGACAAAATATAAAAGTTCATTTCTGGCCGTGTTTCTTACGTTATTTACCTACACCTTAACCCATTATTATGGCCATTGTCTATTATTCATTTGCGTGAAAATTAAGGGTTATCTTAATCTTTAAAACGGTTAATTTAGAAATTGGCCTAATATTAATTGAACAATGTTTTGGATAAATAAAAAAATCAATTGATTGTCTTGTCCGAAAGTCGGTCAAAAATGTAATACACATCGTTCGCTGGTAGGTACATTGACTCACCCATTCTAGATCACATTTCTGAGTTTAAGTAATATTTATTTTGTGAGTCGGTCACATTTTGACACGGCGTAGCAGTTCTCATAGAAATTGGGTTATCTTGATAGATCGCGGCGGTTGCCACACGCGATCCGGGAAGGCGATAACTTCTCTGTAAAAAATAAGCAACTGATGCTGAAACTGGGCTATCGTTTCTTCACACTTCGGCACTCAAACCTGTTTGATCTTGGTCCATATTCACTTAGAGTACTAAAGGTACACGGTATCGTTCTGATCATGAAAATATTAATACAAAATTAACTTTTAAATGAAAACTAATAAATTAATTTTAATCATAGTTTAAATTACCGAATAAACGTAAGCGAAGAAAATTTTAGGGACATAATATGTAACCAGTACTAAGTGATACTACTAGTGCTTGGTACTACAAATAAGTATATGTTTGTTATGAATTAAAAAATATTTAAAGTGGCATACGAAATATAAACAGTATTGCATTTACAAATGCATTTCAGTATTTGAACGGCGTCATATAAACTTACGTAATATATACGCGCAAAGAAATTCCATTAAGAAATACGTTCCAACGTTCCTATTGTCCGGTAAGAGCCATCAAACGAACACACGAGGAGGAATTTTAGTAGGTAACCGCCAATAAAAACTTTTGTTATATTTATCCGTAAGGTCATAGAACTGTGCGGCTACAATTATAACTTTTCCTTATTGATTTCTATTAAAAGCAGCGGACCGATACATTTTTCATCGTGAAATATATTTCACATTTTTGTTGTTTGTCTTTAAACATAAACACGCTAGTGTCTGGGAATAGCCGGTACCACGGTTTACAACGTAGGTACACATTAAGAAATAGTGTCCCAAATTTAAGATAAAGCTTGAACACTACAAAACTACATTTTGTGGCTTTGCATTTATTTTAAACGTTTTTTATCATAATATATTCGTAATTGAAATGAAATAGTCGTAGTAAAAATCACTGATGTATGAATGAAAATGAGATTTTTTTTATTTGACTGACGCATATCACGTTTCTCTTTGAAATGAATACCGTCCCAGTTTTGACAAATATCCATTTGGTCGTCAGAAGGCCCCGGTAGTCGTCCTATATTCACTTGTGACTGGCACACTGCCCAAAAATAATTAGTCATCATCCGTGTCTTGCTTAGTCGTAATCCTAGGATAGGATGCTTCTCGGAACCTGTAACAGATTCGACAATAACTCGTCAAAATAAACGAATGAGGCCGTGAAATGGGGAATTTCAAGTGTTTATTACCGTATGTTAAGTTAAATTTAGTAATATGGTCTTCATAGGTTACTTTTAATTTTATTTTTTCGTTGTCCTCCAGAATTGTTGGTCTAGTGAACTTATAAGTAACAATTTATTAAAATCCTTAATTTGATATTTTAGTATTAATCATGGTTAATATAAGAAACAGCGTTGTGTTTAAAAAATTTAAATTGATCAATGTTATTGCTTTCTCGCCCTCTGTCGATAAGTAGCCGAACTAAACATTCAACCGCTCCACGCTAGATGGCAGAAATTAAGTTGTTATCAATTATTGTGTACTACTAGTTAAAATGTAGCTCATCTTATGAAGTAATCTTTTAATAATAGCATAAAGTTTGCTGTGTAACGTAATGCTCAATAAATCAGTCAAATTACGTGTGTATTTTATAAAAACATTACTTTCACATTTCTTCAGATATATAGAAACAAATCCATGTTTATATAAACACAATTAACTTATGTAGTATACCGTGTTTATATTTACAATTAGTACTCAAAGGGATTATTTATTAATGAAAATAATATCGAACTAGGCTCGATTTTATGCTAATTGAATGTACCAATCTATGCAAACATTTGAACTATGCATATTATTATACATAATTTAACGACCCCTAGAATAATTACGATTATGTTTGACACATTTTAAGACTAAATGAAAACTTTTGGGCCGATTCGGATTGATTTTACGTGGTATGTGAAATGAAAAAAATATCAAAATTATGGTCTTTGTGACATTGACAATTGCCGTTGTCACATACAGTAGCGTTATCATTCGTAATTTATAAGTATCTTGAAGCTACAAAAGTTCAGTCCGTACAAAATAATCGAGACTAGTTATCATATATGTTATATAGGTATGTTTCAAATAACTAATGGACGAATTCGAACCTATGAATGACTACATACGTATTTAGAGAGCACCTCAAATTTCGAAGACAACCCAAATTTTATCTACTTCGAATCTGAAATTCGTATTAAACTATCAGTTTCTATGGCTATCTGTATACATAAAGTATACTTAATTTTACGTTACTATACTCCTTATACACGTTGGTAATCATATAGATCACAAAAATGGATCGTAACGAATAAAATTGTAAATAGAACGTCCTCATTTCCACATAATTATTAATAAGCTTCAGTAGGGTAACGTAAAAAAAAAAAACGTAACATCACGCCTGTAATCCCCTTAAGGGGTAGGAAGAGGAGTGTAGTACACCCCCACGTTTCACCAGTTACGTTTAAGTCCCACAATGGAAT
>DWDX01002066.1:0-16225 GCA_018245675.1 Agara michaeli | reverse complement strand
GTAACTGGTGAAACGTGGGGGTGTACTACACTCCTCTGCCTACCCCTTAGGGGATTACAGGCGTGATGTTACGTTGACTTTTATAATAATGAAATAGGACATAATATTCGTCTTCACTAACAAACATTTTGATTAGCTTGGGTTTTTAACTTACTAAAAGCAGTACCATTGATTATTGGCCGACTGAATCTATTTCAGTCATTCACGCGATATTTCGATTTGTTTATGTGAAAACTATAAAAGTTGAGCGGGGCATCATATAAAGACTAAAAAGACCTAATGAGTTATCAATACCATCGATAAATAAATCACTTTGAGCGCTAATATGCTAATCCTGACGCCATCTGTTAGCAATGTAATAAAAAAATATGCGTCACTGCTATATTCAATCCTATTACAGTAGTTAGTAACTTTCTTAACAGATGGCGTTAAGATTATCATATTAGCGCTCAAAGTGATTTATTTATCGACGGTATAGGTAATTAACTACTGTAATAGGATTGTATACAGCAATGACGCATATTTTTTGATTAAATCAGTACTATAAATTTATAATAGATGGCATAGCTTTCATTACACCTGGTAATGTAAGCATATTACGCAAAGTGTACAGCGCCATCTGTCGAAACGTATAATATTTTTTCTTGTCGCAGTAAGACATAGATGGCACCACAATAGATGTGTAGTATCGTTAAGTTACTTCAGAAAAGTTTCGATAGGTAGCAGTATAAACGGTGCGCATTCTAAGCTCACATATTCATACTAAAGTTACCTTATCCGTGAAATGAGATGTCAAACTTCTTGGCTAAGGAATCAGTCCCAGATAAACTGGGGTTTGTTTTTTGCTAGCGGTCTACGTAGCCTAGATCGTCAGCACAAAAAGAAGTTCTTATGTTACTATTGAACAAACAAAAAAGCGTCGATCCACCCACCTACTGTTAAATAATGAATGGAATTCGTTTACATCAACCTGAACCAATTGAGATGTATTTGCGCGCTGTTATTGACGAGATACTTAAATTGCCAGTCTTTTACATATCATTTGGCGAACCTAGCATATTTGAGATACTTAATCAAATATTTTTGTCATAACCGGACAAGGTTCAACAGTCAGATTTAATTAAAATGAGGAAAGGATTGAAAAATAGTGTTGGTTTGCTCATTATTTTACGCAATAAGTACGTGAAATATAACATTAATAAATATATATTACAATTTCACTGTTTTCAAATTGTTTTGTTATTATTTATTTTAATGCGCATTTTCTACAACCATTCTACTCACTACAATTTACTACTAAATAAAGAAGCATGAAGAAAAAGCAACAAAAGCAGACCCCGACAGGTAGCATGGTAAATGAAGATTGTATCAATTGTACCTTCGTGCAACTAATGCGATTATATTTCGAGAAACATTATAAAACACAGAGACAAGTGTAGTGACAGGTCCACAATAGCACAATACGTGGACGGTCGGTAGCTGCTCCTTTTGAATAAATAAATATTTTGGTTATCTATTGTGCGGGGACGAGGTTTTGAAAGGCTTTGTTCTATGCGCTAATAAAGCTTCAAACTTGTTAATGAAATGGAACGCAGGCTTGACATTTATTACTCTCCTTCGTTATACGCAGGTATACAGAACGAAGGACACGTCCTGGCTGCCTGACTTATCATTGCAAAGCCTGAACTACTTACCATAACATTTAGATAGCGGAGACCTTAATCCACCAAGAAATATTTTTGATATTCCATCTATATTGAAGTTAAATAAGGCATAAAAGTTAGTTTGAAAATCCGTTACATTTGAAGTGAATACTACAAAAAATAGTAAACGATTACATTAATCTTTCTGATAATTCCGTGTGAGTAAAGCCGGGTGCAACGGCTAGTATCTATTATTTATTTTTTGATCTAGCTGCCCATCAACCTACTTATCCTCTTTGGTATGTACGTCTTTTTCCGGGATAGAAACTAGATAAAAAATCAGTCAGGGTCTAAAATTGTAGCGCATATCTTTGACTCTACAATATTGTGTGCGTTTTGAAGAATAAAATATTACTTGGCACGGTGAATGCAAATATCGCGAGGAAACCTGCTACCAATATCTCCTAGGAGTAATGTCAGTTACTGTTTGGCTGCAAAACTTGATATAACATGGCCGGATCTATTTGCCACCCTTAAATTCATTTATCGCATTTTATGCAAGACCTCCAATGGTTTTAAGGGTGCATGTCTAACACGGTCACAATATTTACGATTGCTAAGAAAAAATAAAAGTTTTCGACAATCAGGTGTGTCAAATCGGCAGCGGTGGTACCATTGTACCTGCGAGCTGCAATTGCGCAAAGTCTGTATTGTGACAACCTTATTCTTTATTCCCCCAATTGGTAGCTGAGCTATTGTCTGACATCGCTACTGTACGAATCTCGACGTGATCGTTGCAAGTGTTTCAAATACAAAGCTTTGTTTGGAGTAATTTATTGCTTTCAATCCAAAGGCTGCGTTCACCTTGCTCGCGTGACAGATTCAGGATTCTTAGAAGCCAATGATGTCCATGAGTAAACCGCGAGCTAGTTTATTCAGCATCGTCCAAGATATGGTAGCCATTGTTAATTATTTGTGGTTTGCGTTTATCCACTTATCTGTGGATTCAAATGATGGTGAAGTGTTTGCACATGTGGCGTGGAGACATATTTGCCATGTTATCGCTGCAGGCGCCGTTGGCACATTGATACGTTTTATCTTTGGAGATTTCATGTATGGTACTCGTTAAAGTTGGTACTAACAGAAGATATTTGAGATGTTACATAAGGTTATAATTGACTCTGTTTAAAAATATCTATATAACTAGTTTATCAGGTGTTGGGTTCATGTGTAATTAGGTGTTTCTGCAATTATTCTGATTGCTATGAATTACAGTCGGTGTTCTCTGTTAACCTCGCTAGAGACTTGGCGTGATTGTATAATAATATTAACAACGTACATATGACAATCGCAATGTCCAATGTAGGCAGCGTTGTAAGAATGCATGTCGCGCGTTCCACTTGCATTTTGGATTACATTGTAGCATCGACCGCACTTATTAATGAATAGTCTCGCGTCTGTTCGGTCTAAGTTGACATGATACACATACGTTTTAATCACAATGACGACAAACAAAGTTGATTGAGACGTGTCGGTGTGTGGATGTCATGCGGTCTCCCTTAGTGAGTTTCCCGGCTTCAATTTTCGGCCTAGCAAATATTTAAATGATGAACTTAGTCTATTATTATTCTGTCTTGCATCGACAAATAAAATAACAGGAATATAAACAGTACAAATACAGGAGCGGAAGCAAATACAGGTTATTGTAAAAATCCTTCTCTTCTTTCTCCGTTCCGTCGTCCCGCCGCTTCGTGTGATTACTGCTGCGTCACAGCAGACGCACGTACTTCCGGTTGCCGGTACTTCCGTAGACAACCGCCGAAATCACCACAATGATATGAGTCTTATTGTATCTTCTCGGTTCCATTTTCCGACGTCGCGGCACTTCCTTCGCGTTCGTTTCGGTCATTGTTAAGTATTGTCAAGTAACAATGAAGCTCGCTCTACTTGTGTTTTAGGTTAAATCCCACGCAGTTTAACCGACATGAAAGTATATTAAAAGCTCGACCACTTGTATGTTTAAGCCAAAACGCCCATTTTTACAGGCTATTTCATTTATTTATTCATTTAGATAAAACAATCTGTTCACATGCGACCTTTGAGCTTCGGGTGCTCTTTTATGCACAATGGCATTGCTTATCTTAATTAAAGTTGCTCAGCTAGTTGTGGTCTCTGATGAGTGAGAAATTGAGTGAGAGGAGCGCTGGGTTAAATGTTGCGTAGTGACATAACATTTAGAGCCTATTTAATATTTAATGTAAAGTTGTATACAAGTATTGTATATTTAATGTATATGTCATAAGCTGCTATAAGTTATAATTTATATTAATATTTACCTACCCCTTTACAGCGAATCTTAACTTGGACATAATTTTTGTTATATTAGAGTTGTGTGCAAGGATTCGAACTCGCAAGTGCCTGAATTGTAAGGGTCAATCCTATACACGAAACAAATTGTCAAATGTTGAGGAATAGTATAAATAAGCAAAAATATGTTAGTCTGACACCCGAAAGGAGATGCAATAATGATCATTGCGATTTGTATTTGTTTGCAAATTGATAATCATTACATAACTTATTGGTGAGGGTATACATGACAATGGAGCGTCGTACGACATAATGCTGCTTTCTTCGTAATTGGAAACACGCGCCAAATGTTTCAAACCACCACAATTATAAACAAACGCGGGCTATTTGAATTTGATACGGTACAAACGCAAAACTATTACTCAACAAACATATGTTTTTTAGCCATTCATCTTTTATTTTCTACTAAGCGTTTCATCGAACTTTCTTTTATACTTCGGCGAAACGATAATTGCTGTTGAGTTTTAAAACGTAATGTTATTATTTGTATTTGTTTGCGACTTGTCCCGCTCATTTGAACGCTTTAAAACGAACATGTGTTCTATAGTTCGTTTAATATGGTCTTTGTTAATAGGTCAACAGATAATTGAGATGGCAAACAATGACATGGGGATGCATAGATCCATGTTTTTGGGCTGGGTTCATGACTAGCATAAGATATAGACAGAGAAAAAACGTTTATTTTTCCAAAAACGGGTATATATATAATTTGTGTAGAATTGCGAAGACCAATTTGTATTTCTTAATGAATTAACCCACATTTGAAATTAGAATCAACGCAAAACCACAAGGTTGGTTCCCGATATCGCATTGTACATACATATATTGACATCAAAATCTTTTGTATAACAACACCGACAGCTTACATCGGTTGGGGCACAATGTAGACCGAGGCAAGTCGAAAGCCGTAATGCGTAATCTTATAACATATCCGATTTATTGTATAGTCCGTTCTCTTTATAGTTTATATATTTTTTAAATTGAGATCACTGGAGTTTATTGAAAAACAAAGTTTCTATACATATATATTGTAAATATCCATTGCATGGAGACCATGTATGTGTGGATGGTGACGTCAGCAAGTTGAATGTAAGTGTGTCGTACGGAGGCGTCGAGTGTGTTACTACGCACTAACATCTCGCGTGCATGTGAGATGTGTTCAGGGTTCAAATCAGTAATAAAAAGTGACTTAACATATTCGGATATCTAACATATGGGACACACACACACGCTTACACGACAGACGACAGTGACCACTTGCCATAAGAAACCCTGTTTGCCTGTTTGTCAACTTGCAATAAAACAAACATTCGGATGCTACATTTTATGTTTGTTGTGTTGCTACGCCGGTAACCGTGACGCGGTCGCGGATCGTAAAGAATATATTAAATCGGTAACATTAACCGCCGTCAGGTTTTGGATGAATGGAAGTTTTCCAAAGTCGTTTCGTGCGGCGGAGACTATTTATAGCAGCTTTTTTCATCCGGTTCTTATCGCGTTGACAACAAATGCAAACGATCTAACTGTGATACTGTGCTATTAGAGTGCTAGATAGTGCAGGTTCAAAGTTCCTAAGCTAAAATTAAGAAGAGTTAACGTAGTTACCTTTTAACTCTTTTATTTTCCGCAGATCGATCATATACAGAAAAACTCCAGTCGCTATTATGTTGAATCTAAATTGTTATACCTTAAATATAATTAACACTTACATTACAGTTATTTACAACAAGTGTTCCGAAATGTTCTGTTATATCTTTAAGACCCGGCTCAGTCTCCCCGCAGACGATTACCGTAACGGAGGTACTGCAGTAAAACAAAACATTGCCTAAAACAATTTCTCGAGCACAAAGAAAACGCAACCTTTTCTTTAATAACACCGAGTATTTATTTATTCGTTTATGACACCTGCAATATAACCACCGTGACGATGCTTCAAACACCGTTCGTTATATATGACGATGCAAAATAATACTTATTACATTCACTTAAGAGCTATGTAACTTGCCGCTGAGTATATTGAAACGCCGCCAAAGGGTAAATTATGAGTAAATGTAATAAAACCGGTAGGTAATGAAATAGATCTGAGAGTGTTGTTGGGTAGAAATACTTTCAAACGTACTACTATTCTATACGACTATCATAATACTTTACAAACATTTTAGAGGCGATATTTGAATAAAGAATGATATGAAATTTGTCTTTAAGATATAATTATACATATAAAATTAAATGAAAAAATTGCAAGAAGCTTAGTGTTCAATTGAAACAATGAAAAGATATGACATTGAATAACATTGTTTACCAGGCTTTTTTCGATACCCTATGACATTGGGGCCCACAGCCCTTACTTAGGTTACTTGGTTATAGTACTCGGTTTTTAAACAGATGACAGCAGACCGATATAAGTATAGACGAGAAGATGTCACGTGTGCGCTTAAAGACCGTGATGTCATAAATGTACGACATTCAGTATGTTTACATACAAATATATGACACACATTAGGTATACATATACATATGTACTTTATAAAAAGTAAAACACATTGAACTAACTTAGAACATAAGTGAACAAAAACTATTATTTTCTTTTTGACTTTCGTTAATTTACAGTTGTTCTATAAACACCGGCAGTTATCTCGGTATATAACACAGCCCTGTGTGTTTATTCTTATTTCTGGTTTTATAACTGTGCTTACAACAAATAGCTGACTATTTTACAACTGAATAGAGATTTCGTAGCTTGCGTTGAAGTCTTTCATGTCAGTGCTAATTAATTAACCACTTAATTTTTTTTTTTAAATTGTCAAATTATAAACTGCGGCTATTAAACATAAAATGTAGCCAAATGATACGTTACATGAATCAAAAATATGTTAAACGTTTTTTTGATCTTAAGCAATAAAAAAGTTCAGGTCCCGCTAATATTTGTCATTGTTACAAAATACGTATGTACATAACCAATTGTTTTATGTCTTTATTTTATTACTTTTGTTCTGAAACGCGATAAAATTTATTAAAGCCAATATTACTTTCGGATACAACGGTAGTCACTACCGCAGTTTCTACATAAAGCCTTTGCATAAAGCTACATACAACATTCGTTTTGATAACCGAGCTAGAAACGTTCGTAATGAGCCAGCAATCATCAATACAAAATAAAACCGACTCTACATAGAGCGGTACTCAATATTCGCCTTGTTCAAATGCAAAGTAGAGTTAATTCGGCGCTCGCAAAAAGCGCTTGTCGCGTGCGGCTCACCGTTATGGCCAGAAGTAGGCCGGCCGAGGAATGGGGCTACGTCGTAAAATTGGACTAAGATGCAGAATTGGCGTACTCTAACTTAGCGACTCTATTATTATAAGTTATTTACATTTACTGCCGTTAATTTATTTAGTTGAACTGGCTGTCTAAGGTTGTTAATTTTGATGACTAGAGAGTATGATACGTTGCTTTACATGTCGCTGTGAAAATAATGTAAGATTTTTGCGGTTTAGACTTGTATTTTTTTAAATGAATCAAATACTTGTACTCAAAGTTTGTTATGATAAATGATAGATATAATGTGCTACAAAAAAGAAAAATTACCCGCGTTCATGGACGAGTGAAGAAAAGGAAACCGAATGAACAAAGTTTTCTTGCCTCGATACACGTGTTTCTTAGAAACGATCGAAGAAAATTAGAGATATGAACCAAAATATCTCAGTAATGTTTGATTCACGAGGCGAATAGCACCGTTTATGCTTTGATAGTTTGAGCATATAGAAAGAATGGACAATGGAAGAGCGGGAAGAGGTCGACTTCAATCAAATCGAAGATGTACTTAAGTAAAGTCATTGATATGACGCTACTTTAACAAAAGTAGCTTTGATAAACGCGCTCGTATGGCGATTGATGAAAGTAGAAG
Organism: Agara michaeli; assembly: GCA_018245675.1. NCBI lineage: Eukaryota > Metazoa > Arthropoda > Insecta > Lepidoptera > Hesperiidae > Agara > Agara michaeli. The sequence continues at coordinate 8,310 of DWDX01002066.1, read as the reverse complement.
AGGCAAAAGGGTTTTTGTGAAGACCATACGTAGCGGAAAATTATATTTTCTGCCTACACTACTGGCGAAGAGGCGTCACTCCGTGTATATGTCTAAATAAATTACGCTGCATATGATCATAACTTTAAAAAAATTCAAGCCAGCAAAGTAGCTGTTATAAAGATGTCTAGTTAATTTTGTGCCCTCGATATACAAGTAGCAGGTCACTACCGAATCCTGTACCGACATGTCGAACAAAAGGCTAGAGCGTTGGCGGCGCATTTGTCGAAAATTTTCAGATGACGTACGATTGTGAAATCATTCGCGTGCGTCATGTAACTGTAGTCTTAGCAAAAACTCAACCTTTTTATTGGGCTCTATTTTAAGTTTTGTCATAAGCGTCGTTGATTTAGCTCGGGGAGGCTTCGGGTGGTCGCTAAAGACTTAATACATATGTTCACCGTCAATTTATATCCAAGAAATATTGACCCACGATATGAAACATATTGACTCGTATGTTATATTCGTGGTCATTTCAGTTTGGTATATTGCTTCCTATTTGGGTCTGGTCGGGTCTTAAATAATACTTTTTATGAACAATCAAGCTTTAACAACAAGCAAATTTTAAAAATTAAGCTAAAGTTATTTTGCTTACTTTGAAACTTTGCTTATCCACAAACATGATATATTATGATAGTGTATCTTAATGCCGTACGGACCGTAATAATCGTAACAATTTAATCTCAATCTGATAACATGGATTTCCGCAAAATAACACTCCAAATCCATAATGATAAGGTAATAATAATTGGGACAGTTCCACAAACAGCTACCTGATTCCAAACTATACCTACCTATGTTATTGTAACCGGAAGTGTAGAAAACATACATTTATAAATATTTTATTATATGATACATATGTACATAGGTATTATTTTACATCCTGATACCGAACAAGCATACATGCTGAAAAAACAAATATTTTTCCCGGGTGGATATCGACCACAGAACCTCCGTCTGAGACAAGTCAGGGCCAGGGACACAAGGAGACCAAACACAAGAAAAATAGGAGATGGAACCGCATAACCGTATGTAACGGGGTAGGCAGGACGCACTGAATATCAAATGTCTCTTTCCTTAAAAACCTGAAGCAATTCTACATTCGACAGTCTCTTCATATATACACCTGTTTCGGAGACTCGAATCATAGTTATAAGTGTGATAGTAAAAATAATATATGTGCTGTTTATTATCGAAGGTAGAGCGACTGCTACACTCATCACCGTCTCGACACCCGTGACCCGATGTACTCCCAACGTTACTCGCCTTAAGTGGTTTGATTGATTGATTTTTGTTATTGCGTACTGTCGGGTATCCGCGATGAAAGGCGTTCGAGTCCAACAGTAGTAATTAGGGGCACTTTGATTGATCATCCGGAGTGACTAACGTTTTGATGTTCAACCTACAAAGGCATACCTAATTTCAATATTGATTAATGCGTGTAAATGGTCGATGTTGTAAAGGTATCCCGCAAGTAGTTATATGCATCCCACCCCTAGCCATGGGTCTGTGCTCCTCCGGAAAACCTGGAGTCACATTCAAATTCAAATTGTTTTATTCATCATAAGGTACATACATACACTTAATGAATTATTCACACGCTGCCATATTGCGGAAATATTTACCTTTTTGAGTTTATTTGATAGCTTGTTTGAATTAATTGGTTGACTTAATATATATAGCCAACTTTGCATACAATCTTCTGATTTCAAATTTGTCAAGACTTGTATTGCGGTAACCAGAAAATCTATAAACATATACACGTTCCTAAATACATGCTTTTTCACAAATGTTTGTCTACGATGGGAATTGACCCGACAGCCTTCAGGTCAGCGGTCAATATAGCTAACCACTGAACCTACGGACCAGTCATAAGATGCTATAATAATAAGATATAGGATGTCTATGTTTCATTTAACATCATATTCCTACGCAATCTTAAAGATCCTATTAGCATAAAATGTTAATGTCACAGGCTAAAAGACTACGCTGGGTTCGGACCAGTTGTCACATTCATCTAACTGTTAATGAGGTCACGGCTTGATTAGTTAATGAGCTGGATCAACCATCCATCACAGTTTCGAACTGATTGCTATGATTTAAGGCAAAACACTAAATGTCAAACTTACCATTCAAAAGTTTTTATTCATTTTTAATTTTTAGTTCAAATAACTAGTTCAGTGTACTTCCGCAAAACTATAGCTATTAGCTAAAAACTGGATTGTTTATAGGTGATAAATAATGTCATAATTTGTTAGAACAACTCACACACGGTGAGATGCGTTGAGTAGTGGGAAGCAGAGAGCTGATAAGCATACATAGTTATCTAAATACATACATACCTAGATAATTAGATAGATGCTTATGTTCATTCCACAAATAATGTACTACATTGATATAAATTCGAATCTACGGCCCGGGGCTTTGCATCACTAACCACTGCACCGACAGGTCAGGGAATTAAATAGTACATATCCAGAAGTTTCTTTATTTATAATAGCTAGGAAATATATAATGTCAGTTTACTTGTAATATATAGGGGTAGGTAGTATATTAGTGTAATAACACTGTCAATGAAAGTAAATGGCGTGAACATGAAGTAAATAAATGAAGAATTCGGTAATCCGTTTCTGGAGGCGCTGTTTTGCCAAGTGGTAATTGGTCCAAAAAGCGGCGTATAGACATAAATCCAAGATGAGCATACAATTAGCTTCTGTAATTAGGAGCGCATAACACGGCACTCGGCCGCGCTCTGCATACGTAAGTATTAAGGCTCTTCCTAGTTTTTTTAGTTCTTTTATTTGTTATTTAAATCCTCCATTATTTTCTTTCATTTTCCTAAACGTAACTACTAACAATCTTTAGTTAAAAAGAATAAAAATTGAAAAGTAATGCAGAAGTCAATAAATTTCTCTAATAAAGACACGTTAATATACATATTTAAGTAAAAGATTTGGTGTAGAGTAATACATAACATAAAAAAATACGTTTACAATATTTGAAAAAAAAAACACCTGCAAAAAGTGCATTTTAAAAAATTTATACATTTGAGTATTAAGAGTTTAGTTTGAAACATGTTTAGTTTGAATTGTCCAAAAATTATTTTAAAAGTCTTCAAAAACAATTTTGCTTTTTGTATTTTGGATAGTATTTTAGGTGGTGCGAACTTAAGATCGTACTTTTAATAACATTATCGTGAAATGCCGTTATATGTAAAACCGAAACTAGTAGCAGAGGTAGTAAAAGAATGAGCATATGGAGCAGCGAAAAATTTGGTCAAATACGTATTTGTAGAAATACAAGTAGCGAAAACGTGAATAAATAAGACAAGATAAAATAATCAGTAGATAACGTTAAGAAAATAGTTTTTTAAAGTACATTTTAAAGGTATATTTTATATGTATAACCCATGGTGTGCTAGATAAGATTTGTCTTGTTTAATCTTGTCTAGTGGTGGTGGGTAGAGCATAGCCTTAACACTAGTATATGTATATCGCTTGGAACGGTACCGAGCGATGACGTCACGTGTTCCGCGCGTACCCACATCCTATCGTACAACACTCCACATAAGTAACACAAGGTATGTTATCGGAAACTCTATGAAAATCCTTATGTCCCAGACATGAGAGCTTGATTTGCCTCGTACAGAGCACATGGCGAGTCTTTCGACGATATTTGTACTGGCGTTTTGAGCGAATTCCTTTCCATACACCAAATGTTACGTTTATGTTGGTTCATATAAAAAAAATATGTAGATAAAATATTAAAATTAAGCATATTTTATTCTTGATACATTTTAGTTGAATAAGTTCTAAGTTATTCTGACTGTAATTAATATAATACAAGCCAAAAAATTAGATCAAACTGACATACTTAAGGATAGACTAGCTAAGGATATTCCATACATGCGTAAGCTACGATCACATATGTACAATTTAAAAAAACAATTCAACTTACACATTTTTTTGATTCTCGTAGTGCTAAAACTTTTATCCAGGAGGAATACCGACAATTCGACCTTAGTACATACAATTTTATAATATACAACATTATTAAGGTTTCCTAACTAATTGTAATACTTCAAACAATGAATTCTCTTATATGCATAAAATATCCATCCATTCATTCGCCAAACAGTCCTCTCCGATGTGACAATGGCGAATGTCCTGCAATCCGCACTTGATTTTCTGCCACCAATTTCTTGGTCCTTTTCCTCTCTGATGTATTTACAAGGTCGTGGGGTCATTAACACATATACACAATATATGTAATTCCTAGAATTTTGAATACTCGTAGTATCAGTGTTTCATAACAGATAACGCGAACCTGTTTTCTTATTTATTTTTTTCCTTTATTATCATACAATAGGTTACGTTTGAGTACTAGCTTATCTAGTTAGTAAGTCAGATATAGGATGTAGTACAGTAGCTTATAAAGTGCCTGTTCAATCTTGTTTTGAATAATTCAGTTACACGTATCGGGGAATATAGAAGCAAGTATATCTTCGCTTATAGACAGAACATATGACATATTATAAATAAACAACCAAACACAACGTATTGTTCACAGATTATATAAAGGCCCCGGTGAAGGGTATTAGAGAAGAAAGTATGTATTTTGAATGATACGGAGATGAAATATAATTATAAACGATGACTGCTCGACGGTGTGGAGCTTCTTGATGATCATTTGTACCTAAACGAACTTTTTAAAATCTTAGAATAAACACATATAGCAATAATAACTGCGCCGTGGACAGAATCCAGTAAATAAACTAGTAGGTAATAGCGCACTGTACATGAATCCTGAATGTTGTAACTTCCGTTATATATTTCAGTCGTTCAAACGGAATTGCTTTCAATGGCTACTATTAACAGCTGAGACAAATTGTCCAACTGAAGCCGTCTCCGCCTTAAAGAGGACCTCCAAGGGCCTCGCTAGGGCCTTTGAAGAAAACCATCGGGTGTCCTACTTACTAACCAGCTTACAATTTAATCATTGCACTTTGCTACACAGAATGTAACTTTAAATCTGTGTGCATAAGAAAGTGGTGAAAAGAAAGTTCTGTTTGTAGGTCTGTAGGCCTGCTGCGGTGCGCGTGTGTGCGTGAGCGGTGTAGCGACGGGATGGTGTGCGTACACGCAGCGAGATAGCAAACGACAGAGGCGCTCAACTTTCGGAGAAATGCGCCGCTTTCATTTTGAATTAAAATATACACGCTATAGACCCTTTTAATTTTTTTTTAAATTGAATTTAGCTGACGTGTAAAATATAAAATGTTTTCTATGAAAGCATTCGCCGCGTCCTCGTTCTCGGACCGATTTGAATGTTTTTTAGAAAAACAAGAAATATGAACTGACAGTCTCACGTTAGTAATGTTAGTATATGTACAATTTTTAATCTAATAATGCTCGTTACGAAATTAAAACACAGATCAATGAAACTTATTTCTTATCGATAAATGTAAATGTAATTATTTCTCGCAAGGAAGTGATAATTACATCTATATCATTACTTAAATGGCATTACGGGTCATTAAACTTTGTACAATGTAATAATGTATCTATGTCTTAAGTACTGCGCCAATTTTGTAATTATACATACATTATTACCCATGGTTTTCAATCGGCATAAATTTCATAAATAAAATGAATCATAATATGTTTTTACGTTTTTTATACATAATTGGATGGGGGTAGACCTAAACTATGATCAGGCTAGGTTCGACTGGACGAATGAGCGCCAGTGCAATTAAATCTGATTCTACAGATATATAATATGCCATGAGTCATTTAGTTTTAATTTAGCTAGTATTGAAACTAGTTAGGTTGGTTTACACGGTTTACATTGACCACTTCATATCAGATAGAGCATGTTGTCTCTGAAAAATTAATTAATTGCGCCTGCGATTCTACGCAGAGTTGTATTTGTCTCGTTTATTACGACTCTACAAATCCGTAGCGACCCGTAGCTGTCGCGCCCCATCCAGTGGTGGTAGAAAATTTTTGGTGGGAAGTGAGTGGGGTGCGCGCGCGCCGGCAGTCAGTCGACGACACGCGCGGCGCCCGCCCGCCGGAGTGAAGTGCGGATACCGACCAGTGCGCCGATACCAAAAGCGAACAGTGACTCTACGTCAAGTTACAGTGTACGTTCCACGAAACCGATTCACTTACCTTATTCAAAATTGTTTAGTGCTGAATTTTTTTTTTCAAGAATTTTTTAGTGGGGAATCGTAATTGGCATCAATAAAGTGAAGTGTGACAACAGTGAATTGGACATTGATTATTTGCGTTTTTTTTGTATATCTAGCTCTATCGTATCTCCCCTGTCGAGTTGCTTCCGTCTGGTTGTTTTCAGTCTTTTATTCATGCCAATCACACGTTTTCCTTTTCTTTCTTTTTTTCTTACTAACCGCATGCCGTTTGCTCCACACCCCCGACCCCCACTATAACAGTCGCCTTCTTAAGTACATTACACGTTACGGAAAACAGTAATAAGTATCTATACATATATCTATTGATAAGTGACATCGGAAAAGTGGGTGTCTCCTGTACAACTATTCGAGTTCAATTTCGGGTGATAACGTGAAGGTCGTTTAACTGGTTTTTTTTACAGTTTTAACGGCGCACCGGCGCTGCCACCAAATACAACATAATTCTTTGTTTTCTTATGTCAATAACATACATACTTTTATCGTGTAGAAACTAAAGTGCCAGCCGGTAGCGTGAACGTTATCTGTTGTAGAAAGAATATGATAATTTTTTATGGACCCCGTCCCTTGTACGCGGTTCCAAATTTGAAAGAAAAATAATTCCAACGTTAAATTTGCCAAAGTAGGTCAAATTGCACAATGTTAATGTCATCTATGTTGAACATAATTTGTATGTAACGAACATATATAGCTCGTTATATATGTATATATCTGTTCCTTTTATCTTTTGTTTAATATACTTTTCCATTTTCCAAAACGATCTCTCAAATATAATGTGAAAAAGATGCAAACGATTTATAATTAACCAACCCTAAAATAGGTGAGTATACTATTGAACACTCATCGGTGGGTTCCCGCGGCGACTTCTAGTAAACTTCAGTTTCTCTTTTCTAGTCTTCCTCTTACGGCGCCTTCTTCTTTCTGGACAGAGCGAGGACTCGCTTGTGGGTGTTACTGAACTGTACGTAGTAGTGTTATAGAACAGTAAGCAGTGGAGACAGTTTATAATGTGTTGGATTTGACACCCCGCGCCTGGACGAGATCTTCTTTCAATATTTCAGGTAAGTAATGTATGACCCTTCGTTGTATTCTACATTTTTATGTTTTATGCATAACAGTGTGAACATATTTTATACATTAAACCTTTTGTGCATAGACCTTATGTAGGTATTTACATTTAGATAGCTTGTAGTTTTATTTCAACTATAAATTGATTTTAGTTAATAATATCATTTGTTGAACTATTCGATTTAATAATATTTAAAATGCATTTCATTTCGTTTTCGTTACATACAAAATATTAATTTTTATTTATATACGACGGGGGTCATTCGTACCCATGAACGTTCACTTTAGTTTAGTACAGGCCTCACGTATTTGCGGGTTACATTAATGTACCTGTTATGAACTACTTAGTTTGTGGGTTAAAGGTTTTCAAGCTTATTACAAAACCTGTTCACTTGCTCACTGTTAGTGACTTAATTCGATAACACTTAACACGTGTTGGTTAACTGATGCCTGAAATAATAACTAATTGTATGAATAAAGTTACTCAATGAATGAACACATATCTCTACATACATCCGGTCTCTATATTTAAATATAATGCAACTTTTGATGTTATGATGAACTTTAGGCTACAAACAATCTTCAATCTTATATTAAGGAAGTTTAAAATTCTTATAGTAAATAGGAGTAAGTCAAGAAGCCTTATTTAACTACGTATTAAAGTTTATGTTTAAAATTGTAACAATAATATCACTTTTCAGAACAAATGTTAGCAAGTGACTGTTGCGGCAAATAATGAAATATTTATTGGATGTTTTTACACAGATTTCTGCTACGCTTTTAGTGTTACTGTATAACCGTCTCGCGATAAATTAGTTGTTTCATTAATATACATATGTGGTTTGTCCATTCCCTAAAGACTGAGTAAACTCTACGTATATATAGTAAAGCAAAAGAACGCCCCACGCCTGTAATCCCTTAAGGGGTAGGCAGAGGAGTGTAGTACACCCCCACATTTCACCAGTTACGTTTAAGTACCACAATGGAATAGG
>DWDX01002065.1:0-16226 GCA_018245675.1 Agara michaeli | reverse complement strand
GTTCTGTGTCTGGGATGCAATGAATATATATATATATATATATACAATATATATATATATACAATATATATATATATATATATATATACATATATATATATATAAGTATTATACATATAGTATGTAGGTATATACGTAGGTTTATCAGCTATCGGGTTACCATAAAATTGTCATTTAATTGCTTTATTTGTTGTTAAATGTCCTCGTGTTGAATAGTCCCGATTATTATTACGCATTATGTAATTCTCGAATAGGTATCAACACGTGTATGGCTACCCTTTATATAAAACCCATTCCAGTGGGCAACAGTGCAATCGCTGCAGTTTCAATTTCATTAAAGTAGATAGTTTTACCACTAAACGTGTACGAGCAGCAGTGGCTTTACACGATTACAGTAAATTTATGCAAGACATTATCCGAGGACAGCGGCGTTGCATAACAACGCCTTCAGTGTCCAAGCGCCAGCGCTCCGTCGCCTCCTTTATGAAACCCTCCATGATATATGGGCGTGCGCTGTCACTTTATTGCTCCCAAGAACACTTTAGCATATGTACGTCGTTACGTTATCAGACGGCGTTGTTCGTATGAATCACGGACCCCGTAAAAGTATAGACGATGACAGATGTTCGAATGTTGTACGTGTCCAAGTTTTTCTTTCGCCCGTTTCTTTACACATTCATCACGGTTCACGTTCCGTTAACGCAGAATATTGGTCGTTAATTTAAAAGGGACTATTTTATCGTACTAGGGAACGTTGAGCGAAAATTCTCGAACGATATTACGATTCTAACCCCAATTTGTACAAGTAGCCCTTGCTAGTTTCACATTTCGTCGTCCTAATATTGAAAGTTAAATATTGAATCGCCAAAGCTGAATATCGATTAACTACATTATACTAGGATACTAAAGAGTGTAGGTATATGGGGAGTTCGTCTTCGCTCAGTAGGTGAAAGCCACGTATTTTTCCTAATGACGGCGGGGTCTGCGCGGGACGCGGGCCCGCGATAATCCTCCCGACCATTAGGCCCGACCACTCGCTTGCAAATCGTCCGCATATTTTGGGCCAAGATTAATTGTTCTCGAATATCATCTATCACGGTGAGCTCTCTCGTGACGGTTTCAGCAGTGCGTGCGACGTTTTATTTGAACCACAATAGCCCTTGAGAGCAACGCTCAGAGGGTAATTAAATTTTTGTTTAAAATAATGTTATCTCAAATTAGGATCATCTTACTAAGAAACGCTACTAACATTTAAGGGATTTTCAGCATTTAATTGGAATTCGGTGGATTCTTCCTTGGATGAAATTGGTTTCGCTGCTTTACAAAAGATGGGATATTTAAGAAACGATACACATATTATTATACTCTTTTATTGAAATATATCGACATATCCATAACTCTTTACATGTGTGTATTACAGTATTGTATTAATTCCAAGCCGAATTGATACAATAATTTAAATTACAATGGTAATCAGAACAATCTCAAATAAGACAGATTTTGAGATCTACGTTAAGAAATGCCAGTAGGTATGTATGTATACATTAACATGCAAATAACATTAGAATCCGAAAGAGGGAAGCAGATACGTTGGTTCATTTACACAATTGATTATTTTAGCATATTCAAAATTGTAATTTCGTTTAATGTAATTAGGATGATTGCAGACTCCCTGAAAGATAAATTCAGTGTTAAAAATATCTCCGTCGAGTTTATTGCGCAGTGGACAAGAACAAATTGAGTCGATCTTTTTTGTTACAATCGAAAAAAAAATACGAAACTCTTACATTTTCAACGTGTAAAGTTCGGTATCAATCAAGCCGACCTTTTTTCAATAACGGTACCACAGGGTTTTCCCCAAACCAATTTTTCGAGTAATTTGACTCTTAGATACGGCGTGTTCATTGGCTTTCACTGACGTTGAGTTTGTTTCCGTCCTATCAGAGCCATTTATCACAGAAATCCATTTTCGAAGGGGCTTATCGCTATGGAACATATTATTTTCGAAATCCGGACATTACTTATCGAGGCTTCCATCAAACTGGTAATCAATTGATTATTATCGATAACGTACGGTTTGTTCAGACAATAATAATAATACCTGTTTGTGAAATTGGCAATAGTTTATTATTAATACTATTATTAATAATAGGAGGATACATGGTTGATTTTACTCTTGATGTATGTATAAATATACAGATATTTTAAGTAAAATGTCTCACTCGTCTTTTATATGCGCCATTCGTTTTCAAATGTGCGCTAGAAAATTATGATAGCGTTCCAAAACGCATGTTTACTAAAATTTTCGTAGCAGTAGCATAGCGGTTGTCGTCCGTTACCATTAGCGGCAAGGATTTTACGCCGACAAGAGGGAGTTGATTAAAGAGCTCTAGCTTATACTGCACAGCGCAACAATGAATATTCAGTATTCGAGTGCATAAGCATAATGCGGCCACAATCTTAACGTCGCGCCGACGAGGCTGTCGCGCCTGCAGTGCTGCCCATTTCTCATCTTAAATGGCAACAGCAAGGCGTCTGACGTCCCTCCCAGCTATCACTTCTTTGGAAGCGTCCGTTAAAATATGACGAGCCACCGAATTTAATTGTTTGCCTCTTATTCTTTTATTAAGTCGCCAACATTGTAATGATAATTTAAAAATCCTTTTAATCTTCAATAAGTTTGATAAATTCCAATTTGCTGTTTTAAACATGTATTTTTATACATTTTAGAATTATTTTTCCGAAATCCTAATCATGGCCATAAACTATTTTATCCTTTAACTTTTACATCTCGCTCTATTGAGGTTTAGGAGTTCAGTATATGATGCCGCTGTATGGGCGAGTATGTATGTACGTCTACACGTTTAAGGTAATATTATGGAGAACTAAAAGTTGCTGCCGACGTTGTCGTCTTGCCAGCGATTTCAGAGAATCCGATAGTTAGAAAAATTCAACACCCCAATACGTACATTATTGTAGCAAAAAACAAACACAATATCTTCTGCTCGGTATATACAATATATGACTATATTATTATGTTATATATGAACAAAAATATTATCGGACCCATTACTTAGCGCTGTTTTAAAAATACCATAATACGATATCGTCTACATTTATACAATTTAATCAACGACGTGATTCTACAACACATCAGTGATCTAATGACGAGTATTAAACACGGTTACAAGCTCCGACAGAACGCGCCACGGGGACTGTAGCGTAGCATACTTTTTTGCGCCTACGAATTTTACGGCTACGGCTTTCGCATTCGTCCATAAACATATTGTGTTTCAGCTTTAAATAACAATCGGGGAACATACTGAAGATTTTCATTTTTACGGTACGAAATGCCAGTTGAAAAAAATCTTATACTGTATTTCGGTGAAATATTTAAAAATTTGTTATTTGATTTTTGCGAAAACTTCTTGTAAATGATAAGAGTTTTTTTTTTCACCGGCTTTTTTCTCCCGGTCTACCATAGCCTGAGGGGCGCACAAAGCCGAAGTAATTAAGATGACTAAAACATGACCTTCATTAAGTGTATGTATGTACCTTATGATGAATAAATCAATTTGAATTTTAAAAAAATGTAACATATTTTTTAATCGTTACTCCTTGTTTCGATTTCGCTGACATACATAAAATATACCAGAGGCGTAATGGTAATTCATCAATCAGAGCGATATGAAAATCCACTTTGGCTATGAGTACCTACTAAAGGTAGTTATAAAAGGGTATTGCGTGTACGGTGTGAGGTGTGAGACGCGATCGAAATTATGGGTTAAACCCGACACGTTGTGTTGGCACTCGACTCGTATAAAAGCTAGTGAAATCACACAATTTCAACACTTATTGTTTTCGATTATAACGTGCTAAATTATAAAATGTTACCTTTGATCACATGTACAGGTATTATTAGAACATGGAGAGTATAATGAAAAGAAAAAAAAAATTTTGCTACTCGTCGATCGTGTGTCATTCAAACGTTAACGAATTAGAATACCACAAATATTGGTAGTAGGTACTTAAATATACTAACAATATATGAATGTCATCTATTACCATAACTCGATTGCAGATAACAAATAGGTATAAGAGTGCGGAGAGCTTAATCATGTATGAATTGATCTCGAAGTAGTTACGATTTTGGTCTAACTCATTGACTCCTTGTCTTCACTTCCAGTACTCCTGTAGCAGGTAAACTTTATTGTTATTTATAATTCTACCCAGACAAATATGTATAAGACAAAAGCGCTGTTTTAGCACAGCGAATACAGATACCTATAACTAAGGTCACATTATTCTAAATTGTACCATTAAATTATTTATGCAATGTCCTTAGTAACTCAGTCACGTTTGTTTTCTTTTTCCTTATCTTTTCCGCTTACTCAAGGTAACAAATGAGGCATGTTTGGACGAAGTTATGCTAAGTAGAGTAAAGGTGAATTTTAATTTACATTTACCTGATTCATTAAGAAAGTAGCTATTAATAAGATTTAAAAAAATGTTTTAAAAGGATTTCCTAAATTTTACTACCATTATTATTAAACCATCAGATATAAATTTCCTGAGTATAAGACAATTGAAATAAAATCGATTTTATTATATTTAAAAATAAATTCATAAAATCTTACTTTTGGCATTATTAATAGATATATGTGTCAAATCGGATATCATGTCAAAGAAGTGTTTATTCACCTCCAAGTGTGACTGCCTACCCTTTTAAATATTGGAAACTAGTGAGTAAAATTAAATAATACGTGAAGTGGAATGGTGTAATAAAATTATCATATGCATAAAGAAACAGCTATCAAAAACAACGCGATGTCTATTTGTTCTTACTTTGATCGTGTGTAAAATTGGATTGTTACAAGAAAGTATAGAGCAAATAACTCATTAGTTTGTTCGTTTTGCTTCACTACAATTATTTGAGCGTACGAATAACGCACCGGGTGTGAAAAATGTTCAATTAGAGTTGCGAGAACAGCAAAGATGTGATAATATTACTGAACTATTGAATAAATCAATAAAAAAATTAGACCTTTGTAACTTCACCTTTCAACATATTCACGCCTTGTACCCATGTTACATGTTATTTTATATTATACACTTAACAGAGCCTCTCGCTACTTAAGCATTACGAGTGTATTTCGAAGCATCCCTTTTCAACGTAATACTGATTTCGAACGTCATCCCTTACGTTCTCATTACACCCTTCCCGATGGGAAAAAACTCAACGTAGGGCGAAAAACTCGTTTCTCGCTGTGCTCCAATTGAGATTCCTCCTTCCCCCTTATTTTTCTCCATCAAACGAGCATTGATAAGTACCTAATTGATAAATACAGTACGTAATGTACGCATGGGTAGCTTAAGCCGGTAGAGATCCATAATTTGGCAACAGGGCATGTAATTCCCCCGCAAGGCATATTCTGTTTTTTCTCTATAATACAACTAAACAGATTTTTCCTGTTATCATTCTAGTCGGTGGATTGATTATTTTGTCGTTGACGTCACTAATAATTCATATTGTAATACTAAATAAAAATAATTGGATGTGTGAAACAAGTACATTAATGGCGATAGATAAATGACTATTTTAATGATACTAATTTGGCATTAAGTCCGCCCTTTGTAATGTTCTACGTTACAATAAAGAGTAAATAAATAAATAAATAAATAAATGTTGAACAAAGTTTTAGTTTTATATGATGCCCGTAGTTATTGAAATTGAAGCTATAAGTGGACGAATTGTTTAAGTGTTCGATAAACTTGTTCGATTTGTTTGTGACATGTGATAGAATCAAATACAGTGCATCGTTTTAGGGTACTGAAAATTATTCATTCACTTTTTTATCATATGCAATACCGCTTTTAAACCGTCATTGTTCGCATTAAATAATATTCATTATCCGCTTAAACAGCAGACCAATTATACAATGGCTGGCGTTGTGTACCTACGTACTATGTGTAACCACTGGAGGTTTTATACTCGCTTTATGACACGAATAAACGAAAACGTATTTAGCTTCAACTGTATTTGATTATCGCACTTAACCTTAAATGCAATATTTTTTATTACGATATCTGATTTCCGGATAGTTTTGTCTCAATAAAAAGTTGTTAATTTAAAAATATTTTTTACATTAATAGGTCACAGTAAAGTGTATCATCAATCATACATCGTGACGCAACAGTATTGGCAAATTTGAAGGCATCGGCATTCATTAATATTTATTTTGTGCATTTATGCTTTAGATTTGGACCATACTTATACGTCAACATCAATATACTTATTCTTATACTTTACAAAATCATTATTCATAACATTGCATGATGATGCTGATACATAAACAAAAGGTTATCTAAAGTTTATTGGGACAGCTAATAATCGGGCCACCAATTAAACGTAATCACTTACACATGACTATATAATCAAACAAACAAGTTATAAAAACGGTAAAATAATTATCTTACCCCTTACAATAACATCATTTATAGGCGTAGAGTGAATAAATGCTTCTTTACACTTAAACTATTTAACGTTAATAGTTAACAATTACTATTAAAATCGTAAAAATGCAATGGTTGGTAAATTTTTCAGACGCGAAATAGGAAGCAACACTTATTGTCACACATTTCGAACGCGTGGCGAGAGCAAAAGCACAACGCGCGACACGTCCGGTCGTCGGCGTGTCTCGAAGCGAACTAAGGCTGAAAACATTCGCTTCACGGACCGTCGTGCCGGCACGAACGGCCCGTACTACGATATCGTTGTGGCGAGGCTGTAGGCGGTAGGCTTAGGCGGGCGCTACGAAAGCGGCTACGATAGCTGAAAAATAATTCGCTGAAGAGAAATTAGGCGCGCTTCGACCGCGACAGTCCATCTATCCGTTACCGCCGACGTTCGCTGTTTCGATACAGCGCACGAGCCGACCCGATTAATACTAAGTACGCCAATAAATATTGATGCTGGCTCTTTTGTCTTGCGGAGGATTCGTTTCTTTTTATTAATGCTTGGGCATGCTTACATATCTTTGACAAATCGAATGTATAGCGATTTCTTTAGCTACTCCAGTCACGGCGTAGAGGGGAACAAATGTGAACGATACCGTCGTATACAATACCGCATTTCTTTACTTGTAAGACATTTAAATGCAGTACTGTTTTATGTTTTCTTTATAGAAAACAACGGCTTCCTTTGTTACTTATTGGCTTGATTGCGAAACTTTTGATAATTTCAATTGCCTAAAACGCATGCATATCTACCACTTCAGAAAAACCAACATTCGTGACATTGTCGCATAATAAAAGTCACATATCAGATTTTTTTTTATGTGTGTGTGTACTTTTACTTTTTAATGAGTCTCATCCACCGCTTATACATCATGTAATAGTTATGAGTCCATGACATATCTGCGTACCGCTCCAGCAAGTCGATCATGACTGCGTGCGTGTGCCGGTGGTCACGCGACCACCGCGCCGACATTCGTAAGCGATTCGCACGCGAAGCCGCAATGCCATTTTTGGATCAGTGATCACTATCGCTCTCGAAAGCATTCCAATTGCAATATTAAATAATTCAGGTAATATTTGCAATCGGATCCAACGTTGGTTTGCAAATGGTGAAGTTATTATGTATTTATCATTTGTTTTTGTTCAAAGTTGAATATACAAAAGACATGATGCTAAATTTATGTACATAGCAAATTTTGGGTATTAATTAAATTATTGTCTGATGTACCATGACCTGTTTGCATAATTTGTTATACATTAGGAAAACAACATTGCGTCTAAATTTGTCAGCGTGTACGAAACAATTCGTTGCCATTGAACACAGTCAGACAATATTAATAGAAAGGGAAAGAGGAAATGATTTTATTGTACATAGTAAGTAGTTAGTATTGTGTATAATTTTTATTCTTTACTGTACACTTATATAACAAAAAAAGTAATAAAATAAATAAGTGAAGGCGCACTAATAAATCAAAAAAATACACGAGCGATTTTTCAAAAAAGTTCAATGTTTGAACGCAGTTTTTCTGAACTCTAAAATTGATGTCGGAGATCCTTAAATGAAATTTTTATTTCTTACAGTTTTCGACTTCCCCAAACTGACCGGTGTACATGAATCAACCTTTACAGACAGTATTTAGGTAAAATGTTAGCATATCACAAATTAAACAAATTATAGCTAGTAACAGTGGCGCACAGAAAGAATTTGAAAGGAACAAATATATGTATGCAATGTAACTTTTTATCAAGTTTCAGTAGTACCTAGATTTAGACTAAGTATATGAGTGCCCACGAAACTAATGTGTATTGTGCAAAAAGCTGACATGTAACATGTTGCTAATATGTTTGTTATACAACAAGCACTTTAGGTTTGCTCGTCACAAAGTGTGAAGTTTCTTCTACAACAAGGAGGGGGCTTTTAGTCACCTTTCTGTGAGGTGAAGCTACTTCATTTATGAAAAGCTTTCAGGTTCGACACGACTAGCGAGGCGCTATTCAAATCGTCCTTCCTGTAGACGGGCCTTTACATAAATCAACTATTGAATAAGCTGTTTTCTCTCCACGTACATTGTGTTTGTCGAAGGACGAGTCTATCCAACATTTGTTAAGAGACAGCTCCCCCGTTGTTATTTTATATATCGCAGTGGTTATTATAAATTATACTGCATTTTACATAACTGTTAGTCTCATCGTAAGAATACAGTGCAAAATATATGTGACGGTATCACGTCTTCATTGTGATGGAGGCGCGAGAGGAATTTAATAGAAAATTATTATTATGTATATTTTATGTATGTTTAAATCCATCGACATTTAGTTTAATAAATAATTTTTCATGTGAAATAAGTGTACTGACATTATGTCGGAGCTCATGAAAGGAGCCCCATGTCATACAGTGACGTGAGGAAAAGGTAATTGTAAAGGAAGTATGCAATGTTGAATGTGGATAAAAGTTGGTTTTTTATATTCAATCAACTTAAACCCTAAAAAGAGGGCAGAATTAAAATTACAATTTACTGTAGAACAAAGTGCATCTCTGTACAAATAGATAAGGCGGCAAGTTGGCTATAGCAGAGTTTAAGCCAGCGCGCATCTCGGGCAGTAAGCGGCTCAGCTTCTAACATCTTGACATCATTTGTATTCCATCCCGCTAAATTAGGTGAACTTAGAATTTTGGAACCTGATGTTAAAACTGAGAGACAAAATAAAAATGCCTTTTAGAGTGCACGTAACATTAAGGTATACACATATATCACACGAATGCCTCGAGAACATAACACATTTGTTATTAATAATAACGTAACGTAACATCACGCCTGTAATTCCCTAAGGGGTAGGCAGAGGAGTGTAGTACACCCCCACATTTCACCGGTTACGTTTAATAAACAACTCCCACTAATAACGAATCATCAAGCAATTCATCCTCACAAATCCTGAACCGACGCTGAAACATTACCATTCGAGTACAAAGTGACAATTTGAAGAAAACCCGATTAAACCGTTCAACAAAACAGTCGACTTTCGTACAAATAAAATTCCGATAAACGCGATCAACAATTCCCAGTTCCCGTCGAGTTGTTCCCGCGAATTCCCGCCAGCAAAAACTTCAAACGAGCACTTGAAATCACGAACATTATAGAATCGCTTATGGGAACGCGGCAACCTGAGTTTTCTATTCGGCAATCTTTTTTAATCAAATTTGATCTTTATTGCCGAGCGTCTTGAAGCGTGAAATTGCTTGCACCGACGAGACAAGTAACCACGTGATACATTTTTAACTAAAAGAAAGGAATAGAGCGAGCGTTGCATTGTGTTTTCCATAGTTATGTGTGTGTGTAACGCCGTGGGAATTCGCGACCATTGTTAACCCCGTTGTCGGTGACCTTCAGTTCACTCCGGGTCATCGAACCCGCGGTGTCTGCCAGTTTTTCGTAGAACGTTACGTGATTAATGGACGTTATTCTTTTAATTGTGTTCAAGGTATATTAAGTGGCTATTAATGAGAATATTTAACGAGTCTTTAACGTAATTACTGAGTTATGACAGACTTTTTCTTTAGCAGATATCAAATTAATGCTACTAATTTTTTGACTGCCCTACCAGTTAGTGCCTGACCTATTTGCTCCAGATAGGACAGTCTTGGTCTCCTTCAACACTTGGAGCCATGTTGATGGCTGTATTGACTCGCATTGTATACCTGTTTTATCATCCTTGCATCATCGGTACGCCTATAATCGGTAACGGTAATATTATAATTCGTGCAGCACACCTTCACTGAATCATATCAACTTTAGTAAAGTCCATGCGCGTAAAGAAAATCTAACTAACAAAGTTTGAGCGCAAACTTTAACAGCCAGAGTCATAGCTCAAATAAATATAAGCTAAACTAAACCTAAAACTGAATGTACGAAAACGTTGTTACGTCAACGTTTAACGATCCGTTTATTCGTAAGGTTTTTGCATTACTTTGCAGCTAATGGTTTGAAAGAACGATTTTTATTCAACTTCAAATCATTATATGTATTTAGAACATAGCAGAAACCCACAATAAAACAGTGTAATCAGTCATCGTAGGTATCCCTACTAATTGACTTTAATCGTTAAATGATAAAAGAATTTAGTAATCAAAGAAGATATTATTGGATGCAATTCTAACATGACACTTAAGAAAGAATACACAAAGTATAACAATAATGCCTCCTTCCAGTCATTCCCACAGGACACCTATTACGGTTGCCATGGAAACATCTCTAGCATACAAATGCACCCACACTTGGAATAGACGTTTCGTTCCATCGTCCTGTCCTGACTGGGAATAGAATTCTGTTTGTAAAACCGTTAACTGAGCTACTTATGAACACGGAAAACTATATAAACCATCTCCTTGTTGAATGTCTTCATTCGAACCTTAATTGAATAGGTATTAATATCATGTGCGATATAAAAAGCTCTAGATAATATCAAAGATGGAACCCCCATGTATTAAAGAAAGTAAGTTAATATAATCGAAACTTTCCCACTAATATTTTCAGCTTAAATAAACAAAGTGTAATCTGAGCAACGCGAAACTGCGCCCGTCTTAGTGTTATTATATCTAAACTTTTGCGGCGTCTTATTGAAGGGATTTTAATAAGAGATAAGTATAGGTGGTGCGACTTTAGAACACAATTACATAGGAAACTCCGAATTGATGTCGTCGCCGTTCCCGCTTTATGTACAGACGCTTAAGGTTAATTTTGGATTGCACCGATTATTATTCTGAGTTAATTTTGAGCTCTCGTAATGTATGAAGCGCCGGTAGCGCGCTGGAGGTTGTTAGTGGTTTCGCTTGTCGTAAACCGCCGTATTCATGGCGCTAAGCTTTATCGTTCGTGTTGTGTTTGAATTTTGTATTGTTTGCGTGTAAAGTGTTATTATGTTTCAATTGTATTGCTCTGTTTATGAATATAAAGTGGGATGTTATAAAAGATCCTCTGTAACATAATGCAAATTTAAACCCTTGTTGTGTGACTTCGTTTCGGCCGGAATTAGTTCCGTTCCGTAAGATTAATTTGTGTCCAATGTTGTTTACGGTCAAAAAGATACATTTTCGTTGCTAAAGATCGCTACTATAATATTTACAGTCGTGGGAAATCTGGTGAATTTAAGTCGTCTTCAACTACGCAGCCGCGGGCGTGCGGGCTATCTTTCTACAATTGCTTCTATTTGAATGTTTATTAGTGGTTTTTCTGTGATCACGAAAAGCTTCTCTTGATCACAAATTAATAGAGCGTTTGACCCGCGTCTATACTAAACCAACGAGACTACTACCAGGTGACCCGACGTACAAAATACAAGCTAATCCTTAGCATAGCATCATCTAATACGTAGCTGACTGTAGCCAATTAGCCGAGGAGCACTACAGAATTATTAATGAACTGGAAAATTACTTTTTAAGTCAGATTGCGTGCCGCTATGTTCTAGAGGAATGAGCAAGTACTTTCTTTGCAAATCCCGAGGTGCGCGAATAAATCGGTAACGAATACGTGTGGCGAAAAGGCTTCGTTCAATATCGTATTATACTCTAAATCAGATCAATTGTTGACAGAAAACTGTGCCGAGTGTAATATTACCCTTAAAGCCTGGTAAGGATCGCAATTAAAGCTTGGGTATTATCAAATTATTTTTTTCCTTTTAACGTGCAGAGAGTATCAAATGAGTAGGTAGGTACTAGTAGAATCTATATCTACGACTAGCGACTACGACTACGAATAGGACTATGAGCTCGAGATAGTATTAGTCCTGCTCGGTAAAGTCTAACAGATATAATTGTACGATCGACCTTTACAGTGTAAGATTCAATTTGACTCGCGTAACAACTTTGCGTTAATATAAATCCTGGATTGAACTGAATGTAAATACACGGAGAGAGTGTATTTAAATAGAAACCTCAGTGCAGCTACACTGTCACAGTTTGCTGCCGATCCGCAAACAGCAGTAGCTGAAGCGCTAGAACAAATAACTCGACATTTATGTAACAATTATATAAAGTTATGGCTTTAACAATTCGACGATTGGAGCGGATGTGGATAGTTCAAACATCGACACTGAAGTTGCCTGGTGGAGCACAGTCTGAGCCTCCATCGGTTAGAACAGAGACCTTATCCCAGCTGTGGGTCGTAAAAGGGGTCGATGACGATGATAAAGAAAACAACTTGCGTGATCTACCAGCAATTCGTTTAGTATTACGTTTAGTGCAGAGCTATTTGGATCATCTACAAGGAAAATACACAAATCCGTGTCAGTTCAACCGGAATGTCCCGGAATATTCGGTAAGCACGACAACAAAACGAGCACATCCGTGAAACTTCAGTAAAAGATTCCCCGGATCTTGCCGGAAAGTTGAAATATGCGCACTATCTCCAAGCCACCTAACTGGCGTCTCGTGGCAACCTTTACCGCAACACGAGCTACATTGTATTGTATACAGTATTGTAGTCGATATTCAACGAAAACTGTATCTTTTGGTTAAATTCTAAGTGAGCAAACCGAAAAATTTAACAAATTAAACAAACACGTTCGTTTAGTTCAACGACCAGGGTTTATTTTAATTTTCAGTAGACTAATCTACAGTTTCTATCATCTTACTATACACCACTAAGCCGGATTTAAGTGAAGTGGCAAAAACACTTTCGCAGATAACCCTCAGCCCAAGGGTTCACGTATTACTTTCGTTATAATAACTATAAGTGGCTTAAAGATCGGAACGGTCAATCCGAATCAGAGATACAGGATGTACCTCCCTAATTGACAGCGAGCACCCCAGGATATACACAAAGAAACAAAAGATGATGTAGCTCCCACATCAAAACGATAAGACAGAAAATCTGAATATAAAGAAAAATGAACATTTTCTGGTAGTCTTTTGCAAAATCTCCAAATCACGTAAGCGGCGTCTGTTAGTATCCAATACCGCAATATGAGTCATGTTACAGAGAGTACATATAGTACGATCTACATCACGAAATTAGGAACATTTTATTTTTTCTGATTTCCTTACTGCCGATGCCTTCTGGTGAAAACCTGGTAGTCACCATTAGCACTAGACAACTGAAGATTTAAGATGAACATCGCCAATTCGTACTAATGCAGCGTCAAGAAATGGCTCCAAACCATTCCATGCTTGAAGTTCTTTCTTAGGTAAGGGCACAGCAGCTTGTCTTGCCTCCTGCGAGCTAGTACTATAGTTATGCCGAAAATATTTTTCCTGTTACAGGAATATTTGTTCCGGTATCATATCCTCGAAAACGACCCGCTACTTCAAAAGGAAAAACATTAAGTTGTTCTTTTTTTGGAAGCAAGCTATTTTTTCCTAGCGACGTGAACTGGGCAATACTCGAACGGTACCTAAATAAATCTGGTAAAGTGAACTCACAATAATCCACCTTTTCCCGGATATCCGAAGTATTGACATTTACTCAAAGCTACGACTTTCATTTCGACAATTTGACAAACGGTTACTCGTCCTTCATTTTAATTACATCTAGTTTGGTTTGGCAAAAGAATGTAATCTGCTCAGTTTCTATATCAGTGGGCATTTGTAGAATCTTACTTTTTTCATACGAATCTAGATCCAGGAAAAAAAAGTCGTGATTGATTTGTCTTCGAATTTTGACCAATCCCATTTTTCATAGTTGCTGAAAATTTCGTTGCCACTCCTGAGAACTAAGTGGGAACGTTTCGTGCGCGAGCCCTGTCCACAAATCGTCACTTGTAAACACCTCTACAGTTCGGGTGGCATGGTTATTTCTTCCGTGATATCCATGTGTAGGGTGACCTTCTTCCTATGAATTTAGAGGTGTCAATATTAACCGTACGTCAGTGATTAAAGGTTAAATACGTTTTAGTGTATTTATAAAAATGTATCGTGACGCTTTCAAAATCAAGTAAAAAGCGCGCTTATATGTATTTTCCACTTCCAAAAAAAAACAAGAACAAATAATTCATATTATGTACAAAACGCTCCGAGGACGGGGAGGTTCTTACGCCATTATTCCGTATGACCACAAAGGCCGTATCGGAGGACATTAAGACTGGGGTCAAATGGCTGGATTTAATTTATAAGGGATGTTTTTCATTATTTACCCGGCAGATAAGTGACGCCCTGCGATATAAAATGGAGCGTACTTTTTTAAATAATTCATCATCAGCGGCCTTTTGTATTGTAATCTTTATGAGCCTTTGATATTCATCTTTTTTATTTTTCTTTTATCTACTTTTTCTGTTTAGTTAATTTAAAGAATTTTTTAATTAATTAAGACATTATGTGTGGTGCTGAGATAAGAAATATTTGAAGGCTTTTTACGTAAGTAAATATACATGAGGTCAGTAGTGTGCGATGTAACGTCGCGTGCCCTCGAAAGAAACGAAACGAATTCAAGGGCCGATAGCGTTCACCGTTCACGAAGTTATCCCGCTTTTTTATTAAGACTATAACGTCTTTTTCATCTGGTGGTAGAAATCTGATCTGATCTGATATGATATACGCGTGACTGTATACATAGATTTTTCTTCCATAATCAGAAGTTTGAAATTTACTCATATTATGTATTGGAAAAAAAACGATCAGGAAGCACTCTCCACAGTTAGGAGCCCGTTTAATTTTTCCGTACACTCTTTATTTTCAAAGGTCGGTATTGAAAAACTGATTCACGCGATCTCCTTTGTTTACCCCTGTTTGTAAATGCCGAGCGAAAATAGACCTTGTCCCTCGGGACTTGCAGCAAAAGATAACAATCGAGATTAAATTAAAAAATCGCAGCTGTTTTTCTTCGTAATGGATACAATTTTTTGTAGCGGCCTTTCCGGAGGCTTCGGTCCGAGCGCTGTTTGTTCAATATTGTTTTATTGGGATTGAGATGTATCGAATTTGATAATGTTTCACATCTACCTTAATTTCAGTTTTATTTCGGCTACGTTCATTTACTGACTCTCGGTTTTGTGGCTACAGTACCTGACTACCGAGCCGGAGGTTGTGGGTTCAATTCCATGTTATATGTATTTATCAGCTGTCCGGTTACCATTAGACATGTATTTAATTGCCTAATTTGGAATCAGATAGCCGAGTGTGCATTTGTTCCAGTTATTATTAATTTATTATTACTTGTCCCTAAGGCTTTACTGATCACACCGTATTCACGCAAAATCGTGGACGGGTGCTAGTCAAAATGAAAATAATAGAAAAACCTTTATCACTAGTTCAGTATCTGAGGAATTGGAAGTTCTTCTCGACGACGACTCAAACTTTGTTCAGCTGCGTTACGGTATCGTGTCCCGCGAGCATTGCAAGGCTTTGTTCGTCAAGGTCTCGAGGCTTTTGGGAGGTAAATTTTCTGAGAAATATTAGGTATATTTTAGTTGTCGAGATAACTTTTATATGAAGGTAATATATTACCATGTTTTTCATTTATATTTAATTTGGTGAAATTACCTCTGGATGATAGGGATATATCGAGACTGATAAGTAAGAGAAGTCGGTTGATAGCAGCTTACATAAAGTGAGCAATATTTATTTACTGAAAGAAATCTACGTACATCTATATCTATCCTCACATTTTAAAGAGGAAAGATTTGTGAGTGCGCGTGCGCGTGTGTGTGTGTGTATGTATGTAATGAATAGGCTCAAAAACTACTGGACCGATTTCAAAAATTCTTACACCATTTCAATGCTA
>DWDX01002064.1:0-16231 GCA_018245675.1 Agara michaeli | reverse complement strand
CATTCCAGCCAGTTAAAACTAAAAAGAGTTTTCTTTATTTCAATATTAAAAATAATAATAATAATAAAACGCCACACATAATTAACTTCAGTTTTTTTTTTGTTATCTGGCAATTTCATTACAAATTGTAGTCAAATTTGTACTTTTTATGTCATTGGCGCTGTCATTTTCATTTGTTGTAGATTTGTCATTTAACGTTACCAATTATAAATAGGAATTCAAAACATTTTCGAATTTCTAGACATTAATGTTGTAATGAGAATTTTCTATGTTTAGGTTGTAGAAGTACATATTATGGCACACCCAAATTTATTAGATATTGTACCAGAACAGTTATTTCAAACGTATTCAATAAGCGACATAGACCAAGTGCAGAAGAAGTTACAATATGAAATTGAAAGAAAGAGAGAAGAGCTGCGGGCCATGGTGGGGTACGTAGTAGTTATTGGTGATTAGAAATCATAGTATAATATATTTTGTACGTACCTATTTATGAAAAGTTAGAACATCAAGTCTGTTTTTCCACTTAATGTCATATCATGTTTGCTGCGTTTTTGGACAATTCCACAGCTGTCGCATTCCAAATTAGATCTACATATATACGTACAATATACTACTTATATTTTTATACGCACCCAAACTCCCAGATACAGAATAAACAAACAGTAGCATTTATTGAAAGATTTTACACCAGTTTGATAATTTGTACACTGTAATAAAAATAAAACAACAAGTCCAATCCGTTGTCTTGTGTTAGAGTACCCAAGAGACTGTCTGCATTCGCTCTTTGGACAGCTAGATTAATTACTAATTATTGATTTATATTACTTGCAATATGCTAATACATTCACTCGATACCATTTTAAATTTACAGAGAGAGATATCGAGATTTAATACAAGCCGCTGACACAATAGAGGAAATGAAGATGAGCACTGGCAGTACATTAGAGCACATTAATGAGATGATGGTAGCATGCAAGAGCCTACACAATACACATCTGATTGGCTTCAAAATACAGGACAAACCAACACCATCACATAGGTAAATGACATTGCTTAGAAACCACTCACTTTAACATCCCTACTTCCCTACTAATATTATAAATGTGAATGTAAGTTTGTTTGTTATGCTTTCATGTGAAAACTACTTAACTGATCATCATGAAACTTTGTACACATACTCTTGGAGGTGTTAGAAGTAACATACTTTTTAAGAAAAAACAATTTTAGATTTTGTCCGTGACTTCGTTTGTGTGGAATAGTGATTTTGGGCAGCATTTTAATTTCCTAGGATACTCTTATTGCAAAAGACACTATTCCATGTGGACAAAGTCGCAGGCCAAAGCTAGCGCATTAATATTAGTAAACATGGAATAGTGATATTGTATATAGATTAAATTCGTTCTTATCTAAATTTCAAGTCGACTTTATCATAAAACATTATACTTCAATAGAAAAAAATTAGGCTATGTTCATTTCCAGGCTTTAAATTATCCCCATAATTTTTTTTCTCACAGTTGGTCAGGAACGTGTAACAGTCAGACAGATAAAGTTACTTATGATATTAGTATAGATATATTCAAACACACATAATACCATCATGTACTTCACATACTTACTCATTACTCGTTTACAGTTACCATTCCAATGCGAATCCCCAGCACGGTATATCGGTGCAGGTAAAACTGTTGATGGAAATACCAGAGAAGATATGGCAGTGCATCAATGCCAATGACTTTGTGAAAGCGGCTCAGCTATTTATTATGGCCAGGCATGTTAATACAGGTACTATAGTTTTTGATTACAAACTGGAAAGTGGATTAAGGTATACGAATCTTATCTCCTAGTTGTATTGTCCCTGTGTGATATTAGTTTTCTACATTATATTGCATCTAACCTAGAATAATAATGTGGTAAAACATGAAGCGAATGACAGAGGACTAGATCACAATCAATCATGATATTGCTTCATACTTTGATAATAATAATAATGACGAGATAATATCACAGTAACGGCAAAAGCAATCTGATTCCAAAGAAGGCATTTCAATGATAATCTAATCAATAATAAATGTAAATGACTGTAAACTAACATTGAAGACATAATTTGATAACAAGCATTAGATGCCTAGGCAGTAAAATGGGGGAGTATTACAAATAACTTGCTTGACAGTCTATCCTAGAGGTCTGTCAACAACAACAACAACAGGGCCAACAGCTCACACGAAATATCACTGAATGATTACTTGTAATATTAATGGATACTTTGTAGGTTTACAGTTACAAATAGGTGGTAAGAATACAAATCCTGGTATGCAGTCCATACAGAGATTAGTTCAACAACAATGGAACTCGGTGACCAACTTCAACCAGGCCATCATTGATATATGTGGACAGAAACTTCAAGACGTCGATATAACTACTGAGGTATTATCATATTTACTATAGTATATATCCCCATCGGAACCTCTAGCATTTATGCTCTATATGGAAGGCTGATGGGTGAACTATTATTTACTATTACATCTTAGTACTGCAAGTTACTATGATTAATAATTATGGAACTTAAGATTAAATTTCAAATTCAATTAATTTCTGATGTCTGCAGTTATTTATCGGTTAGCTTTTATGAAGCTTAGGGCTCATTATTAAAATATTTGTGTCTCATGAGAATATTAAAGAAGGCTTATAGTATTAATTAGTCATGCACTATGCAATGCAATAACAATTATGCAATTAGTGTGATTTATGATAAGGAATATTCAAATGATAGAACACACGGGATTGGATAACTTTTCACTGCTACTGAATCCCATTGAATATTTATAAAATCCTATTTTCAAATAGATAACGGCAGCCTGTTCTGTTTGCACATATGTGCTCATTATCCAACTGAAGCCATAGTGTAGTATGGCAAGTATTATTTCCTATTTCAAAAGAGTGCTATGAGTTTTTTTCCTCTGACATTTTCTCACGGCTTATCGAACATGACTACTATAACTCTAAGCTGATGAATGACAGCTGGAAAAGCATATGAAGGTTACTAAGTGTATACGTTATAATGAGTAAAATAGTTCATAGTTGAATACATGAAACTATTGTAGGTGGCCTGCTCCTGCCTAATAGGTTTATACCTGCTAGACTCTCAAACTCTGGTGGAACTCCTCAACACACTAATTGGCCAGCATAGCAGCAGCAGCCTGAAGTCTACATTGCAGTTTGACTTAGCCAAGATTTTGGAGGGAGATATGAAAGGGCAGATCAAGAGGAAGATAGTAAATGGAGTGAAGATTGTTCTTAAGACAGTTGAGCTGGTGTATGCCTGTTTTGTTGGTAAGAAATACTTTTGTTTAAATATTTAAATGTCTTAAAAATATATTAAATGGTTCCTACATTGCATTTATGTGATATTTGAAATTTTTTAATACCCATAGAAAATGAAGGTGGAGCAGTTCTGGAGAGATTAAAGAACTTATATGGAAAAGACTCACAAACGCTGGCAGAATTAGTTCAATTCAGTGATCAAAATGCACTGAAACTTCTGCCATCTGTTGTGTCAAGCTACAGGTAGACTTTGGTATACAGCTTCAGTTAGAATATGTTCTGTATGTGTATCCCTTGCTAGACGTGCCACTTTTATTGCTTAGTACAAAATAAATAAATGTAATAATAAATAATCTATGATTAAACATAGTGAAATATATCAAAATGAAAAAGAAGAAACAATGTTAGAGGCTTCTCAGAACAACCAGTCCTTCCCTACTTACTAGTCCGAGATGTATGTTTGTGTAACATTTCCGTTTCCACAGGCTAACATCAAACAATGAATTGCAACCGTTAACCAAAGAACAAATAACAGAATGTGTTCAGAAATGGAGTGTCTGGGTGAAGGAGTTTATAAATGACAATGTTCAAGCTCTTCTGCAAAATGTGACAAGAATCAGAGTGTTGCATGAAATAAGAGAGGAAACATTTAAAGTTGGTATGTATTTTGACATAAATCACTGTTACCAAACTTGTTTATATTGAACTGTAAACATTATTGAATATTGTTTTCCAATAGGAGCATGTGATATGTTATTAATTAAAACAATTTGGAGACAACAAGAGTAGTAGGTAAAACGTTCCAGATATGCCATTTCATATTTCCCTCAAATAACCATCGGGTGAACAGTAGTAGATATAAACATTTCGTAAACAAATCCTGTTATTACATTATCAAGTAATTTCTGCCAGTGTCCGGTATGTCTGTAAATATCGTCAATCGTTTCAGAATCACCATCCAACTGGAGTGCCATATGCCAATCGTTGGATATACCAGAGGTTCACGTGTGGTGTCACTACTTCCAGCCGCTGCTCACGTCACGTGTCAAAGCGATCATAGACAACAGGTGGCAGAGGGTGTATGACGCTTTCAAGACACAGATTCTAGTTGATTTAACAAAAGTATGACATTTTGTTTGAAACGATGTAATTATATTTGTGTATTAGACACATTGACTATTATAATCGTGGCTCATTATTTTTTGACTATCAATTAAAAAGTCAGTATGCTATAGAACGAAAATAAATAATATTATTCATACATTAATTTTACTTAAATTGTGTGTGTTAGTCTAATTTATCTACAAGAAATTACTACACAGGTATCTTCAGAAAGCGAAATGGAAAAAGAGGCAGACATCAACTGGTTTGTGTGGAAGGATCTTATAGGAGAGACCGTCATTGAGTCCAGGAGTGAAGTTGTTAACGTTATGAACTCTTTGATGAAAGGTATATGTTTAACATATATAATGTAATAATACAATTGGAAAATATTGTTGGAAATTATTGATATTTTGTTTGCAATTATGAAATGTCATGTAAAAATGGTTTTCATGAAATAGATAAATTTTTATATTTACGGTTACAGCTATGACAAGACAGGATCATGGTTTTACAACGAATCTAGAGAAACTTTGCAATGGGTTAGATGCAGAATTGCAGAAACTTTTGGAAGACTTAAAGGAGTACTTGCATCAGGATAAAAAGGGTGCCAAAGAGAAACTCATATACATATATGATGAAAAAGATGACACTGAACAGATATATAGCGATAGGGCAGAGGTTGAACAGTATCTGAGGGATGTGTCTGATAAGAATATACAAAAGTGAGTAGATTGTTCTAGAAACTATTTAAACACCTTTTTTATGTCATTGTACTTTGACTCACTCTTAGTCTTGACATGTTATGTAAGTTTAACATTCAGTATTTATCGCATATGGCTGACAGCAGTCAAACTTGGTCGTTTCTTTTATGTGTGTATACTTTGTCAGAGGCCTTTTAGCGTGATAGATTTCTGGCAACACTTAATACCGTTGCAGCATAAAAACAGCTTAAAATTATTAGTTTGATGTTACAATTAATTATTATATTATTTGCAGTATGCTAATGTATATAAAGGCGTGTTTCGAAGAACCTTCTCTACAGTCCACTGAACTTCAACGTAAGACCACAGCTATTTACACTGCAAGGTTCACGAAAGCCCTAACCGTCCTCATGCCAAACTTACGCAAGTGCTACGTTTTCACGGATAGATATATGGATGTGTTAAATGTGGACGAGCAAGCATTGAAGAGTTGGAACAATATTTGTGCAATCTTGAACGAGAACTGCCATTTCTGTTGGGGGAAATGGTTGGATATAGTTGTAGAAAGGGTGAGGGATCTGACTGAGGGCCTCCCACAGGAGTTCACCCTCGACGCTAACATTGACTATTTGATGATGGTAAGTTCTTTTATATCAAAGGTGGGACGAGGGGTCCTAAAATTTTTTTATTTAAATCATTCTTTATTTTCATTGGTTCATCAAGAATTTTTCTTTCCGTCTCTGTTAATACTAAAGCTGACAATAATATTTAGTGATGATGTACAATTCCATGCTTAACTTTGTAAATAGTGCTGGAATTAATCAGGAGTTTATGTGACGTAATACTTTTAAGACTTAATTATATGGTAATGTATTGTAATTATTTCTTTTAAGCAATGGGATGTAATTAAAATAGAAGAGAAAGATGATGAAGGAAATGCTATTGAATCTACAATAAAGGTACCGGCAGGCCCTTCTTTGAAGCTCCAGGAATATGTGTATGCTGTGAGCCGGATATTGGATGAAGTTGTCCCGCATACACTACCCAGCGAAACTCACGCGTCCTTCATAGAGCATGTTACAGTCGTCACTCTCACACACTACAACAGAGTTATAAGAGAGAAAGAGACAGATATAAACCAGAGATGTGCACTGCAATTGCTAATGGATGTAAGGCATTTAACCTTACTATTAATCCCTCGCGAGAATAAGAAATATATAGATATGTCGCAAGAGATTTGCGAGTTCTTAAGGAATAAGATAGATCCGTTTGATTATGATGTGTTCTATCCATACATTCAGACCAACTTGAAGAGGTCCGTGCAGAGGGTGCAGGTATGTTGACACAATTAATTGATTTTTTTTTTGCGAATTATTGCTTTGTAAATAATTTTGTACATTACATTCTCTCCCAAATAAGTATATTATCTAGATGACAATAAATTCCTTATGTCATCTGGGTGGTGTCGTAGAGAGGTCTTTGTGATTGTATGCGGTAGATGACACTCATAATAGAATATGGTTTCTTGTTTGAAATTCATACATACTAGTATATACATATAAACATGTATGATACATGGGTATCACAGTACAAATTAGACACATAAATATACAAGTTGAAATTTTATGTCTACCATTTAATTTGGATATTGAAATGTTTATTTGAAATTAATATTTACCTACACTACGGTGGTAGAAACACTTTGTATGTTCTTTAAGAGATGTGTAACTTAAGAGATGTTGCAATTTCAGAGTGTGCTGGGCAGCCTGGTGCTGCAGCACGGGCAGCTGAGCGGCGTGCTCGGGCCCAAGCCGGTGGCGTCGGGCGGCTCGGGCGACAAGGCCGCTTGCTTGCTGGCGGCGGCCAACTCGCATTGGTTCTCCATACTACCCGTCGCCACTCCGGCCAATTTGCACAAGAAACACGATAAGCCGGTATGTTCAACAATATTCTATATCGTGGATTGCCGCCACACAATACTTTGCAAGTAGCGTAAGGAAATTTAAGATCCGTTACTTATATATTGTTTTTCTTATATTTGCAACAGAGACGGCAATTCTTCACTTTGTGATTCTCTCGGTGAATATTACTTTGAATAATCTCGTGTGTTTTAGTAGAGCAATAGTGTATGTGCGTCCGTTGGCGCGTTCGCTCGTACGTGTACGTGCGTGCATGTGCTCCGGCGTGTGTGTAGTTCACTAATTTGATAACAGTGTAAAGTGTGTTGAAAACGACGTCATTTTAATAATAAAAAATACAATGTATCCATCATATTCGTATAAGTAATTTCATTTCAAACATTTAATTGATCGTAAAGTTTGATTTTGCCAATTTAACTCTTCATTACTAACATACGGGTGCAAAAATAAACGTAATGATTCCTTAGATACGTTTCATTTTTCCTGCAGGCGAAGAAGAAGCTAATAACATCAGCGAGTCCGAGTAAATCGAGATCCGATATATCCGAGATAATGACGAGTTCTCTGCCGATCAACTTCGCGAGCGCCCGCTCCGGCGCCGCGTCCTTCTTCACCTCCATGACGTCGGACTGGTTCAGCGGGTAGAACGAGCTCAGCCGCTGCCTCGCTTCCCCGCTCCCCGGCTCTCCCACTCCCCTACTCCTCCACTCCCGATTGTCTTAGAGCGATACGCACATTAATAATAATTGTTTTGACGAACCATGAACCGTTGTATGAGGGATGACTAATTACGATTAAGTCAAAGCATCGAATTGTAGTGTTCCAGAAATAACTGATAGAGCACATCACTTGTATATTGTATATTTGATCAATATTAATGTATATTTTTTTATCACCAGTTAACCAGGTAATTTAATTAATTGATTCAATAAAATTATTAATATCTTAAAAATTGTATTCCGGACGACTAATATTTTGTTAATTGGTAACCAAAATGAAATGTATGCTTGTCCTTAACTATTATTGTTTTAAGAAGAAATAATGATAAATATAAACGATTATTATAAGTGATTTTAAAATATTGCATGTAATTATTTATATTTAATAAACATCAGAAATGAGTTTGTTTTATATTAAATACCTTACCTTTAACTGTATTATAATACTTGCGAAAAGTGTATATTGAGTGCTATTTTGAAAATACGATTGTTTGGTTTATTTACCAAAGCTATCGGTCACTTTGAAAGAATTAGTAGTCCAGTTCGTCAAGAAGAGAAATATGTGGAAAGATTCTTTCAAAATGAACAGTGAAATTAAAATGGTGTTTACTTTTATAACACTACGGCAACAAACAACATTTACAATGATATCCTAATCAGACAGAAATACTAAAAATAAGAGATCATGCTTCTGCAGCCTTTTCTTTTACTTCGCCTGCTTTGCGGCCCAAAAACCTGAAATTGTCGCTGTATCCATCTCCATAACCGAAGTAGTTGGCACTGGGGTAGGGCCGGTCGAAACTGTTATAACCGGGTCTGTAGTTGTTATAACCCGGTCTATAACCCGGATAGCCGGAACTTCCGCCTGGGTAGTTGTTGTACCCTGGACGGGAGTCGAAGCCCGGCCTGTAATTAGGTCGATAACCTGAAAAATCAATAAAATGTTTAAACGAAATTTCTAAAAAATTACAGTCCATCCATAAAATTGCAAAAGTGTAGAATAAAAAATACGTTATATTAGAATTATGAAAATCCCGTTAAATTGTCTAATATACATAGACAAATCTCAATTTGACATGCGCAATGTTATGTTGGCAATTATGTAGTTTCCATAGATAAGTGGTAATATATAGATGGTAGTTTCCTTGTTTTCCTTTATTAACATTTTCCATTGTTCAAAAAAATCAATTTTATAACTCACCTCCATAGCCTCCATATGGCGAATTACCATAGCCGCCGTAACCATTGGATCCGCCTTGATATCCGCCATAACCTGGCGCCCCAAAACCATCTACAACAATGTGAAGACGTCAAAAATAGTAGCAATAAAAACAGCAATAATTAAAATATGTCTACACTTTTTCGTATATCATTAAAATAGTGAATATCTATGAAAATATTAGAATGTCATTTAAAATATGCACTTAAAATGGGATTCAAAAACAACATTAAAATAGCCGAATGGTAAAGTTTATATTACGGTAGAAATGAATATTTAGATAATAGAAGAACTATGGTTTACTTTTCACTATCTAAGCAAGTTTTCATTGTAGTATGTATCATTTACTGGCGAGTTTTTAAAGTTGAAGAGAACTACCATTTAAAGTAGTTTATAATCAAAATAATACTTGTAGCATTATGCAGTACGTACTTTGAGTATTAAGAAATACATACCTCCACCGTAACCAGAATATCCTTGACCGGGGTAACCACCGTATCCGGGATTGGAATAACCGGTATTATATCCGCCGTAACCGTTGTTGTATCCGCCATAGTTTCCGTACCCGCTCTGGTAGCCGGTGTACCCGGGTTTCAGTAATCCATAACCGCCAGTATTCCGCCTCAGAGCATCTGTGACGTCACTCGCAGCGTCAGTCACCCGTTGAGCGGTCACGGCCACTGACCCTAATAATATTATACACTGAAAAAACCAATAACAGTTTTTGCTATCAGTTTAATTGTTCATTGTTATTAAGTACATTCTAGTTTCATCAATGGTATAAAGATTTAATTGTATGTATTTTAATTTCATGCGGTTTGATAAAATATTTATTGACCGCAAATTTGGATTTTCAAAGGAAAAATTATTAAACACCATTACAGAATATTTAAGATGGATAAAAGGTTGAACAATTGCAACCGAATAAATTAGTCGGGAGTGTATAAGGTACGGCGGAACCTAAGCCACAGTGATTCGTAAAGCTTGCGACGAGGTGCTGTCAGTTGCTGCATCTCGTTTTACGCTGATGATACCACATTACTGATTGAAGATACCTTCGAAAGAGTCTCAAGACTCGTCGTGTCTTATTAACACCATATGTAGATTGAATTTAGACCAACCCTTCATAAAATTGAGATGCTTTATAGATCTAATTCCCGAGGCCTACAATCCTACTTTATTCATTCGAGTTATGATCTTGGCGTTGCATTCAATACAAAATCTTACATTAAACGACAGAATTATAAGCATTTTGAGTCATCACCAATTGCCTTCAGTGAGTAGGAGTTTCTCTGAATAGCGAGTGCTGAAGGTGGGTTTTGAATTTTCGTATTTGTATTGGTTGCTGGAAACTGGTAAGTTGGTCTGGCCGGATGTTTTTTTTGTAATTGAATTGTATTTTTTTAAATTTATATTCGAATACAAAATGAACGAATATTATGTAAGTCCATTAAACGTGAGAAATGAACTTATAATAGAAATGTAATCTTCCGAGTTTTAGTTCAAAAAGTGAGCAGTGACTCTCGATTAGGAATATTGTTAGTTCTTCCTACATTTCTTATATCAAGTTGAAACGCGAACAGTTCGAGATACCGAACGATTACGGGATAAGAGACAGAAAAAGCGAATTGAAGACTTGCTTTAAAGAGCGTAAAAGATTATTCTTATCGGTTTGTTATGTTATCGTTAAAATTCATTCATTGCTTTACAACGTCGTCATCCGTGTTTGCGGCATTTATCCGTGATAATTTTAAATTCCTATTGGGCTACCTACTATGTATTATACATCAATACAGTGATAGGTAAAAGGAGATATTTTACTGCTTGCGAATAAATATAATTTGCCCCTAATAGGATTTTATTATGCGAAATAGTATCAAACGAGTAAACAGTAGTCACAGGTGACCACTCATATCTATAAATGTGAAACTACCTTTGAATAGGTCTTTAGAAATAAATTTATTTATTAGTATCTGTTACTTCAGTCAGTATTAGTACATAACTGAACTACTTATATGAAGTTTGTCACAGATGACTTGCTACTCTAGACTGAGACGGTGGCCTTTAGTAGGTATATGTAGGTACATGTCGTTCAGCATTCACCCCCCCAAACTGTTTTACAGGAACACATTGTTTTCGTAACAATTGCTTCACGGTAGAATTAGGTGACGGGGTCGTGCCTACTACTCCCGGAGGACCGTATAATCATTTTACCAACTATAGAATTCATATAACTTTGTTATTACAATTTGTACAAGTTTGGTTTTCAGTCCCGACTGGAAAACGTTTCAGACTGTTCTGTTTTGTCAATGTCACGACAATTATGTTAATTCTCTTATTGAACAGAAATGGCAAACACAAAATTTCAACAAATACGACTAGCAGGTAATTGGTATTAAGTTAAATAAAATGTGCTTCTTGAAAGTCATGAAACGTTATTTGGGACTTTCAACTATAAATAGGTTTTCTTATTCAAAAATACAGATAATAATTAATGTTTTGTACAACATTATTGGACTATGTAATGCAAAAAGCATAGGTATAGGTTACTATGGCATTTTTCTTCGGGTTTCATTTTGATTTTGAAAGTGATTTAAACATCACGTAATGAATAATAATCGTGTAGAATGCATGAAGATTATTATAAAAACATTATAATACGGCATTTGCACGAATACAGATTAAATATCCGATATAATATCAGTCGCAATCTGCGGATATTAATAGTCGATAAGTCAGTATTGATCATCGGTACCTAGACAGTTTGACGGTAAAAAGATTTCGTAATATCAGATATGTACTTCCAGTAACAGATCGATCAATGTAGCTAAACTGTTAAACCAATTTTTGTATAGATTTGTGTCTAAGAATTATGAAAAAAAATCATCACACGAAAGTTACTGCTTAATTTTGATCACATCTCGTAAAAACAAATAAAGTTTAATTTGAGTGATTTAAACCCATACCTATGGTTAATATCTGTAGCTAAACTGAACTTAGAGGATTGAACAATATGAACACTTTTAATAACTGGTACTATTTATTATTTTCATAAAAACTCACCAGGTAATAATACATATTAATATTATGTACGAAATATTTAGTATCCACAAACGAGCACAACACTGCAATAATCGAACTCGAAGCTCCCACACGCATTTATAGCACATCTCAAGATCAAATCTCAGTTTTTACGCATCGTATTAAGTGCATGTCACACTGTAGACTCGCAACGAGAAGCTAGTCGATGAATACCCCTAATAAGTAAGTCATCGAAAACACTTGGGCCATAATGCATATTATGGAAAACAACCGTTAGCTATTTATGAATAATCGAGAAATTAAATAAAAATCGTATTGTTTTAAATTATACTATGTATTACTCTACGATCAGATATTTTTACCCGGGCACACAGTCTATTAAGAAGCCAGTAAACTAAAATATTATATTCATATATCGTTTACTTTGTTAACATTGTATACTACTATAACTAGTAACTATTGTATATTATATTTAAATTTAGTCATTTTGTGTATTATACATATATGTACGTGCTTTAATTTAAACCGGCTATGTATCTCCTAATGTAAAACCTTAATTTAATTTTAAAAAAAGAATAACTCAAAATTTGAATTTTTTTGGGAATGCTTTTGTGAATATGTTAAAAAAAATATTATATCTCGATCTTTCGCGGTGAAACAATGGTTTTGAATAGTAATTGTGACTGATTATCGTAATTGTACTATTCTTATGGCGCATTGTATATTCGTTATAGGAACAAATTACTTCTTTTTCGTTCTATGAGCACACGTGGATAATTGAGGAAACGTATGACAGGAAGGGTAATTGAAAAGATCAACTCGTTGACATGATATTCCCTTTTTATTGTTTTTCCTTTTCTGGGTTCATATTAGTACGCATTATTTTTGTCGTTAGTCGTCAATGATTGTTTTTCCCTTTGCTGGCCGCTGCTCATTTAATTAGTTATTATTGTGCCTACCTACAGCTATGACTTCATTGGAATGAAAAAAATGCGATAGAGAATCAGAAGTAAGTTGCTTCATGTCTCCTCTTAAAATATTTGTATTAACAAGAAAGTTGAAACTGAATTGAATTAAACTTGAAAATCATTAAAACCTTATTAATACACGGATAATTTATCAGTGGAAGTAATTTGTAAAAAAGTCGAGCGTTTTTAGCGTTATAATATTTTTGCAATGTTTTTGGACAAGATGACACTTTCTTACTACAATAATATTGTAATCTTCTACTGTTGTGTCAATCCTGAAATTTAAAGGGGTATATATAAAAAATAAAATGTCCAATGATCTTCATATCAAATATTTAATCTCGTTCACGAGTGCTACTACCATTTCGAAGTCATAAAAAAACTAGGGCAATAGAACCCGTCATTAGTAGATTACGGTTATTGTGATAAGAATCACTAAATGCTTATTACGAATTAGTATACGATATTATTATATCTTCAATGTGTGTGTAATGTAGAGGTGCGATTTTTATTTTAATTTTGACTTAGACTAGTTTTGACTTAGCGTAGATGTTATTAAAACATTTTTCATACTATTGCTATAAATAAAGTAGGTACTACATTGCGTCGGAGAAAGGTACAACAAATATTACGAACGCGCGTTAAATACAAATTGTTTATTATTTCGTCATCGCTTAGGTACATTTATCAAGCGATGTGTACATAGTACTCAGTACTTACTATATTTTATGTAAATATTATAAATATTTAGCGTTTTAAAGCAACAGTATAAACGTTGCAGAAGTTTTTAATAAAATAATAACTGGGGGTTTACAGAGGATTAGTTGGTTAATAAAAATTATCTTGAAGACAATAAACACGTGTATAGGTATATTTTGTGCTAGGTGCAGCGACCGTCTGTCTGTTCTGATATAATCTGAAAGTGTTTAGATAAGGTGCGCAGCGGTCGAATATTATTGTACTTACCTATGTTAGTTTTGTAACTAAGTAGGTACGCAAATAACGAAAATATCATTTGGATGTGAATATTTATGTATTCCCCGAAGTTTCTGGTGCAGACCCTAACGATTGACGTCTAATTCAAAATTACTTAGTTACGGATACGTCCGCGCTCGAGGATTCACCTTCAGTTTTGTGACAGAAACAAAATCAGAATTACAGTTAGGTATTCTGATTATTAAGCTCCGTTTTCTGATTATTTTGTAAGTTCCTTTTTACTTTATGTACTTAGTCCATTTTTTGGTTGTTTTTCTCTGTTATAAATATCATGAAGGCACACTGAAAATAGCATGGTGAAAGAATAAAATTTGTTACAGAATAAGCAAAAGTATGCTTTTAGATTTACAACATTATGAGTTTTTGGTCGTGCAAAAACAATTACGTCCGATTAGCTTGTAAGCATACACGCTAATCTAAAGAAAATATTATGTGGTTTTTAATCGGCGCATGTCGTACCTACAGAGTAGATGACATTGCGGTCTGTTTGGAAGTTAACTAATTTTATATATTTTCGCCTTTCGACTCAATATGCATAACCCGGAAGCTTCGTACCAATATAGTTTGAACAAAATGGTGCCGCAAACGAACACGGCAAGGATAATAGCCCACACAAG
Organism: Agara michaeli; assembly: GCA_018245675.1. NCBI lineage: Eukaryota > Metazoa > Arthropoda > Insecta > Lepidoptera > Hesperiidae > Agara > Agara michaeli. Next base: position 1,622 of record DWDX01002064.1, on the reverse strand, counting down.
GACGGAATACGTAATTGTGCATTGTGTTAATATTGTCAACTATTTGCATAAGGGAATACGGTCAACATTGTTGTCTCTCGGGTTGAGCGCGAGTTCCGGGACAATCATTCTGTAGTTGCCGACTTATGTGGGACGGGGTCCAATGTGTATTCATTTTAATACTTAAAATGACGTCGCTAGCCCTGTAGTAGTGTACAGTAACGGTAGTATTTATTTCTTCGAATAGAGTACTTTTATATGAATACGGTACGAAATATATAAAGAGAGAAAAGAGAACGAAATATTATATTTGTTCGGGACAGACAAGATTACTTTTCTTCACTCACATAGGTACATAATATTTTTATAAAGCAAGCTTTTAAGTAGCCATAATTGTCGGACTCACTCTGCACACCTTCCAGTTCTTTATCCTCAATATTACACAACTCGTAATGCTGTAGACCGTGACCTTAAGCAGGTTTTTACCCACATTTTGTTTAATCGAGATAAGGCCCTTGTTGGAAGTGAAAAGGACGATTGATGAAAGAATTATAATGTTTTTATATTACACCAATTTCTAGTCTTGTTTTTATCAAATGCGTTTTTAAAACTTGGCTTTCAAGAGGGACTACGAGTTTCCTTATTATAGTGGCTCATGTAATAAGTAATCTGCACCTTACATTAAGCACTCATAGTTCTGACGCACTGGCATATTGGAATCGATTAGACAGGTTAGGTAAAATCAGACATAAATAGGCTTTGGATCAGTGAATGCAAGTGTCAACTTTCTTAAGCCAATCCGGGCTTTGCAATGAACTGCCTTTGCTTAAGCCGTTTAGAGCTGAATAAATAATTTGCAACTATTTGGATTGCCGGGAACGCAGCAAACATCTTTTGGTAGCAAGATCAAAATGGATTGTAAAGTTAACGACACATAAATAATGTTTATTCCCGTGAGAAATTTGTTCAATTTCCATTTTACGCTCGACGTTCAAGATATCTGACTCATAATATGACATAAAGTAATGTTTTTACGTTGTCAAACTGCGTAGGCGGTGGCCTCACTCGTCTAGGACATTGGCTAGGCCACCCTTGGGAAATCCCCAGCTCTGCTACTACGCTGCGTCATATCTACAAGGGAATTAAATCTTTGTGTTATATTATGGTGCTATCGGTGGCAATGTTTTTAGGTAGCTGTATGCGATGTCTGCCTGTAATAAAGATTTGATCAAGGGCAGACTATGATAGCAGATAACAGATTACAATGGAACATGTCGCCATATTACCGGTATATTGACACATGTAGGTATATGTTTTGCATCAAAAGATCAAAGTTTCAACATTCCTGGAATGGGTCCTTTGTGTTTATTAAACTTAGAGCCGGTTTTAGAAACGCATGTCAAATCAAAAATTCAACCACAATGTGTCAAATCTCATATCAAGCATCATTTGAGTTTCCGAAAACATGATTAATTAATGTACATACATACATACATACATACCATCACGCCAGGTCCCTAACGGGGTAGGCAGAAAGCACCGAGTGCCAAACATCTCTGTCCTTGACAAACCTGACGCGCCTCGTCTACATTCATCGCTCTCTTCATGCATGCACGCCGGTTTCGGGGACTCTTGACTCCTCC
>DWDX01002063.1:0-16235 GCA_018245675.1 Agara michaeli | reverse complement strand
GAGACAGTGCATTAATGGCCTGAACAACATTTGTTTTCACAGTTACACCATTCACAACATTAGATCCTGAACCTGGGTACTTCTGAATCAATGCTTTTATTTCTTCTGCTCCCAATCCAAAGACAGAACAATCGTTTGCATGTAACGATCCTTTTATAGCAACATACACAAAACAGTCTTCAACCAATGGTGCCAGTGTTGGATTTTGAATGGGTTTTATGTCCATAATTTTATTGTTCATATAATAATATGCTTTTTGATATGTTCAAACTTCGTCGTCTTTGTTCGAATGATGATAATGCAAGGCCTCTTTGCCAAAATTCGTTATGTTGTCTTGTTCAACAATGATGGATGGCTCAGGCTCGGAGAATTCTTTTCTCATAGTCCACATATACTCATTGTAATCCTGTTTTACTGCTGTTGAACTAGATGCGACTACTTTATATCCGAGCACCTACAAAACAGGTTGGATTCGTGTTAAGTTGACATTTAACAAAGTTATGCTAATTAGAACAATATTTACCTCAAGTGCGCTAAGTATTACACAAGGATGTTGGAGATAGACAATTGTCGAGTCGTCACAATATCCGCCGCAAGCAAATCTTTTCAATTGTTCTATGTCACCAGCTAAAAATACGTAAGCTACTAGATTAGAGTATAATCTAAAAAAGCTATACCTTAATACGAATACACTATTTCACTACTCTTTGTTAGATATTTATGAATACCCAAAAAGCTAAACTGGAATTTATCAGTTATCTGACATTCAGATAAGAAAGGCTTTTTGATAATATGTAATAGACTATTTTTAAATAAGGCCAAGTTATATTGTATTGTCACATCTACCTTTTAATCCGCTTACAAGAACTCGCCAAGGGTTTTTATGCCCGTATGATGCAAGATTACCTCTGATCAATATGTAGGGCATTGATTACGGATAATGCTACCTTTATTTATGTCCTAACAGCAAGATTTTCGTTTTGAATCACAAAAAAATAATACCTGCTAATACAAACGCCAATCGATCAATTTCTACTCTGTATCTGTATTCTGACAATAATAGTGATGTACATTCAAATAACTAAGTAGTGAGACCAAGCTTATAATCGCGTTTCGCAACGATTGAATTTCTCGATTTATAGTGAAGTCTACGTTGTTAATGTTTTTGTATAATATTTATTTGCGGTTGTAATATAATTAAATGTTACCTTAAATTGGGTCCATCTTTGTCGAACATAGTAATCTTTAAAACTCAGTAAATGTTCATGTTTTTAAAAAGATTGGTTACATTATTTATTAGTTTACAGCATATTTTATCGGTGGAGCTATATTCGTTACATTACAATCGGATAATAATTGAAAGTGTAGTAAAATTTGTATAAAAACGTCGGAGAGTTATTCAGAAAATTGTCTATGAGCTATAAAATTTTGAAATTGTAAATCATGAAGGTAGAATTCACAAAATAATTGGCATTGTCTAATTTAATTTACTAATTAACGCTGCCGAACGAAGCGCGCACGTAACGACTCCGAAAGAGTAGGTAGAGCACTCATAACAAATACTGGTAGATTTTTTTTATTAATAATTTTTATGCCGCGACCCACGATAAAGAAGCCTTAGGTAGCGAGGTCGTTGTACTATAGAATTATTACGAAATTCTAAGTGTATCTTAATACCACAAGATTAATTTTTTGAACAAATTGCGACCCTCTTTATTAACAAACGCGAGCCCTCCAGGGAACACAAACCCCAAGTTGAGAAACAATGTAGGTTGTAGAAGATAGCAACAGCGTATTAACTTTACTCCCCTTACTTGCATATTTAAGCTGTGGAATTTAGCTTGCGATTTTAAAACAGCATTTAGTTGCACTATTTTAGTCATGTGAAACATGACTGTACATATAATTACAGAATTACCTACTACTTAATGTAAATCTTGTAACTTGTGTTGAGTAGTTTTGAGTATATAAAAAAAAATTAATTTTAAAATTTATAGTAAAAATTAAAAAAAATATTTGTTGTTATTTGAAAGAACATTGTTTACACTAAATAAACAGCGAGAACATGCAAAATGATATTAGCGCTAAACAGTTACGAACTTACAAAATACAACGACTCATAAAACATGAAAACGGATTCTGCACATTTTGATACATATTAAATATATTACTCATTGTTTCTGGTGTACAGTACTCTGGTACTAGTTGATAACAATTGCTACTGAGAAACTGCATACAATAGAAACGACGATTTGTAGAATAAAGATGGCACAATATTTGACTGCATCCCGTTTAATTTCTGGCTGTTGAACATGAGTTTGTCGTAATGGAAGGAGGTGCCGAGAATATGCCACGATACTGTGTCAGAATTGTGTCAGGATTTATAACTGTTTAAAGTACCCTTTACAAATTTAGGTGAGGTACGGTTAGGTAAATTTACTAAAACCCTAATGATGATAATGTCTTAGATATTATGGTACGCTCAGCTCAACTGTATAACATTGTAGGCAGCTCAGCTCAACTATTGTATAAGTATATACATACATACATGCATACATACATACCGTCACGCTAGGTCCCTAACGGGGTAGGCAGAAAGCACTGCACACACGGTGTATATAGTATGCTAATCTTTGTTCTCTCATATCCACGGTGATAGCGGTATGAATTTGGCTTATGGCTGAAAAAACGAAAGTTGAATCATGAAACAGCAGCCGCATTATGTTATGTAGTAAAGTAGAAGGGTTTCAAAGGATATTTCCAGATATAGGTATTTGTTTTTACTGTGTTATAGTTGAGTATCAAACTTAGGTGCTTTGATTATTACTTATATATTAATTTATAACGGCATAAAATCTTATTAATAGTATATGTTCTTTTCGCGTATAAGTTAAATATTTAATATAACCCACATTATACGGACCTACCGTACCGTAATATTACCTACGTCATATTTCGTAAATTTCACATGCCGATGTTCTTAATTGAAATTCGTTCGTTCCTTGCTTAGGACCCTCGGGCAGATTTCCTGCGACAGAGTTACTACTTAGTGACCGCTAAAAGGCTTGGTCACAGGCCTTGTAGTGGTTGTTACAGGTTGGGTATTGCGTGCGCTACGGCATCACGTTATCTTCTGGAAAGCTTGCCGCATTACATTTACAGGTACCTACGCAAAATTACTCGGGTACTACGATTAAAATATATACAAAGGTTATATATCTGATATAAAGTAAAGTTTGTGTCCACATTCAGCCAGGAGATACCAGTTATCTGTTTTTATAAATAAGGTAACATTAAAAAAAAATAGAAATAGTTAGAACGTAATTAACTCTGCGTTATAAAGTGACACAATGTGTTTATTGTAACTACGACAGGTATAATGTTTGAAGATGTTATAAATGTTAATATGAGCATTTGTAAGTTTAAGAACAAATCCTTATCTGGTGTAGTGGGTTGTAAATAATATAGGGAGTGTTTGCATATTGTCTTGAACATAATGGCTAAAATTCGTTGAAAAGCAACGAGTTTGCTTCACAAGTAATTCTACAGCATTGCAGTAAAGTTGCACGAATAAAATTTAATGATACGATTTAATTTATTTACATCAAACTTCGTCGGTTATCGTCTGCGTGAGATAGGTATATCATTCCACTCTGGTTACCTTTTAGTATTGAATATTGAATAAGGCAATTGGAAGAGATCAATAAAGTGTGACATAATGTAACAAGGAGTAGGAGGAGTCTTAAATAATCATGACATTAACAGTAATGTTAGTTTAGCGTAATTTTATCACAATTAATTAATAATTACAATATGGAAAATTGTTACGCTGTAATAGACTAAATATGGATTAATCTAATAATTCTGTTTTACCTTCAAATGTATCCATTTTAAATATAAATAAAGATGTTTGTCTTTCGTCTTTTCCCATATTCTATGGATGGGTCCTAGAAGAAGTATAAACAATTCTGGCCTTAATATAATAAATACAGTTATGTCGAAAATGAAATCGTAACATATATTACTGATACTTGCGATTACTCGGTTAAATGTACTTTTTATTGCTATTGCTGAGAACTATGTTAGTTCAGTGTTTCAATTCGGCAATATACAATGACACTAGAGCAACTGTTACTGCTTTTAGGCGCGTTTAGGTTAATATAAGTAGGTACGTATTACGTGACCACTTTGGCCACTTTAAAATACAATCAGTCACTAGATAAAAAAGGTAATGTAGAAACTATGTATGTATTTATTAAAGCAGTAAGTCATAATATTCACAATTTAGTAAACACGAATGGTGTTTAGTTAATCTCGTATGATTGACATAATCCTCTAAAACTACTCTTTGTAATAAGATAAAGATGAGTTCAGTAGCTGTCGAGATTAGCGTTAATAGGCGACAATTATGTACAGGCATTTTCGAGAGACTTCCTTTCTTACTTCATACAAAGATTAAGTCGCTTTTTCACTTGGGAATACAAATTGATTCTTATATGATAGGTACATGTTCTATATTGTCTGCAGTGCTGTATTATTTAACATAACCATGCTACATTTAATTTATTATAGCAGACATGTTCGAATTAATTTTTAACTGTCATCCTCTTCTTTTATAGCCTTGTACATTCATGGTCATCATACTTTTTTATTGTATATGATTGTCTTCCCTGAAAACCTCACCAAACTATGTTCAACGATTCTCTCTAATCTTCTCTCACATTGTTGCTATTTTCTGTTTCACTTCACCTATAGTGGTAAAGTATGAAATAAAGTTTGGATACTTTGGGAAATTTTGAAAAAATACCAAATGTTGTCTTATTTTATTTATTTGCGGATTGAATAGAATCGATTATTATAATATGAATATTATACATAACATTTTGCAATAACAAATCGGGCACTAACATTTTCTTAGACAAAAACAGAATAAATAAATCTCTTACTTACTTGAATAAGCTTGAGAATTCGAACACGAGAGAGAAAGCTTTCAGCTGTCGATTCGCACATGAATTAAGTGCTTGTAAATTATTTTATTAGATATTTTATCTGTATAAAAATACTGTAGATACCAAATTAATATTGTTTGATGTTAGAAGAATTTTTTGTGTGTTTATTGTCGAAATCGAAATATGATTACCAGCATACTTATTAAGACGACGCTATAGAAATGACACGATGTTCGCTAGTACAGTGTTAGGTTAGAAATTACTATGAACGAGCAAAGCTTATTGTTTTAACAGATTATTAAAAATATGTATTTGCGACGTCTTGATTGTCTACTTGCAGTTCAACCGTTGGGGCTTGTTCCTGTATTTCATTTTTTTATTCAGTCCAATGAAACGAACAGTTTACAAATAACTACTACTATTAATGATTACTTACTTATATGACATATATCAATAAATATACTTAGTATTAATATGAATATTTATAAACATAAATTTCATGACATTAAGGTGACTTGCCCATTTGTATAGGTTGAACGTGAACAAAGTCGGAAGTTCAACAATTAGGAATACCTAGTACTTATATGAACCATGAAGTGTGCGAGTAACTTGTTTGATAGTAAGTGAAATATAAAAAAGGTTCCAAATTCACAAATTCCGTAATTACATTGATTACGAGTTGTCTGCGGTGAACAGTGCAGCTGTTATAGTTTTTCACAAGAGATTTTGTTTCTAATACGCGAAACGTAATTTGGCACATGTTTGTATTTAAACACAGAACTATGTTGATTGACGTTTACACAAAACGTGCGGTATACAATAACGTTATGTATATTATATCTATGTTACGTACATACAAATTATACGCGATATCGGGAATTTCATTTCTGTTGCCAAGGGAAGGCCGCCCTGATAGTTAAATAGTTTGTCATTGTTTTAAGTCCGTGTGCCCACTTGATATGTCATCTTTACGTACGCTAACGCCATAGTAATACTCATTGTAAATATTTATTAGTGATATTCAAGGGAAAAAATTATTAAGTTTAGACCTGTTACAATTTATGTGGACTGTAGTGTTGGTTGAGAATGTAAAAAAACTGATATCAAAATATACACGATAAAATGTCAAAATAATTTAAAGTTAAGTCAAAACAATGAGATTAATTATTACATTAATCACATCAGAAATCTGTCACGTATAAGATAATTATTATTAAATTAAATATTACTTCATAATCACCATCAACTGATATCAGTCCTCTATTGGATCCATGCCTCTCGTAAGGCACTGGGTTTTCCGCTTTCCTTAATCAGTTCTTTACCGAAGCCCTGCATAGAGCGTCGCGCCACCTAGCAGAAGATAGCTACACGAGACGTTTGTCCAGGTGCGGTCGCCGTTCCAACCGCTGTTTGTGTTTAAAATTTACACTTACGCGAGCTTAACTATGTTCATGTCAGATGATTATTTAGATAAATAAGGATTAATATTTTTTTTTATAAGAGTCCTATATAAACACTTTCTAATGCAATTTAAAAATTTGAAATATTCCGATATATACGATTAATCAAATGTGTGTTAAATTGTCTAATATTTATATTTAAATATTAATTTGTTCATGTTACATTTGTCTGTGTTACTTTCTTTACATTAGTGAGTCCGTTTCGTAAAAAAAAATTAATGTACCTAAGTAGTTGCAAATAGCAATTGTGCAATTGATAAGTTTCCTTTTATAAAAAGTTTTTATATTATGTTCTTGAAAATTTTGGTTAGTTTTCAGAAAGGTACGATTTCGAGTTGAAAAACAGAAAAGTCTATTGTGCTATTATTTATTAATTCTTTATATCTCTCTTAATCCAATAGAACAGCAATAAAAGATTTATAGCTGCTATTTATTGCTTCGATATTGATACTATACTTTCGTGTAATTAATCTTGAGAAATGTAGGATCATAGTTTTTGTCGTTTTCGTGGGTGATGTGGGTTCGGCTCGTCAAGAGAATGATATAATTAATTAGATATACCAGTGAACATTATACTCAGTGTTTTGGTTATAATGCAATATAATTACGAAGTACCATTAAATTTCAAAAAAGAAAAACTTACATTGCAAACCCTCGTAATCACTGACTAATGCGTTATTTTATGTCGATTTTGTCAAAGCAATCTAAGATATTGTGTGGACTATGGGTAATATTAATTAAGGTTATATAATTATTCAATTTTTTTTGGGTAACGCGTTATTTACCTAAGATAATCAGAGACGATTACTTTTTTGTGCCTGTTTAAATCTCGTTCGTATGCATAATACACGAATACACCAAGAGACGAGAACCTTATTTAGTCTACAGAAGGTAGATTTCTTGTATACCTAAATAACTTCAGGTGCGACATCGTAATTCCTTGTGTGTACCTAAATGTTTTTGGAGCGCACTAAACCTCAACTTTAAATATTAAGAGGACTGTAAATAAATGTTTATTCGACCATATCAATCATCAACTCCGTAATGGTCGCTATTCAATGCGTTAGGCAATAGATGAAATATTACACAGAGGGATAGTCTTTGTTGTTATTGTTGTTGTTGAAATGTTTTCTATTTTGAACAAGTCAATCAAATTCCAAAATTTCAATAAAGGTACAGCACCTTGAGACCCTGCGAAATAAATATTTAAAGCCAAAAGTGAAAACAAAGTTATTTAATAAACTCTTTAAAGGCACCTTACTCATATTGCTATTGATGTTTGTATAAAAAAATAGATACTGAAGTTATAAAACACTAAATTCAAAGGGAACGTTCAAAACAATCATAATCATCATCAACCTTTTTTATTGTTCTGTTGTTGAACACGTGTTTCGGATTGAAACGGATTGGGAAGACTGAAAAGGATTAGGGCCGTCGTCGACTACGCTGGGTTGGTTGAAAATCGTAAGAAGACATAGAATATTATAAATTCTAAGGTGCGGATTTCTTAGCAATGCCTTTCTTCACTATAGCGACTAGTCAAGTTTAACGTAAAAACGCACATGACTACTTCAGGTCAGAGGTATGTGCCAGGATTGGATTAGCAGGCTTTCGGAGTGGAAAGCTGAAATCTGACTACTACTAGACTTTGAGTATATTAAAGATACCTCCTTTGTTCACATTAGTCTTAGGCACACGTACCTAAGTAGGTTTTAAAATTGAAGTATGCTGTTAGCGTTTAGAAATTTAGATAACTACGTTAAATAAGAAGCTACCTTCTCGTTAATATGATCGAGTTTCTTTTAAGACGAATCTGAAATTTTGCTGATAAATTAGGAGCAAATCGACGATCTAGTGGAGTTGTTCCATTTAAATTATGAAAAGGTATTTACTCGGATTATTTTGGTAAGCGTTGTTCATCACAATTTAGACCGAAAATTATACAAGATACCTGAATTGTGGTTAAATGTTTTCAAAGGAACGTTGAATGACAGCTTAACGTTATGTAGGTAACAAATTTACTGCGGCAAGAAATAGCTAGGTATATTTGATGATGTTCATGGTTAGTTACGTTATTATGTGCGTTAATTATACATTCGTATTATACTAAGCCCAAAATAAATTAAAAGACATTTGTAATTATTAATGATGTTAGTCGTACTGTCCTTGCTCTTGTTTTATTTCCGATACGATATTTATTGACTTTCAAATATTGTAAAAAAGGTCAATTGCAAGAAATAGATATAATATTGATGTATGCTATAATTACGAGTATGGCAGTTTACTGCTGACCTTGTGCTCTTGGGAAAATTGTATGAGATATTATTAACCTAAAGCATAATATTAAATACAACTAGGTACCTACTATTGTCAATTTTCAGTACAATTTAATTTTACCGAGGCCAAGGTAAAGACATGAATCGTCAACGAGAACAGAACAGCTTCCAGTTTCAACTGAGTTTCAACTTGATTTCCATTTAGATTTAATCAGTAAGCAGACGAAAGGCTACGGCCAATTTTAAAACAACAAATTTGATTATATAAGAATATTATACAATTTCAGGCACCACGGTGCGCAGTGCCTTTTAAATTTACTTAACTCTTTTACTTTACTTGTATATTTTAGAATTAATTGTTGTTACAGTGTGAATGTCTCATGAAGATTGCGGGGAAGAAAACAATTTGCTTTAGCTGCGATAACGGAATAAAACTCTGAGGCGTATCTACCTATGTATATAGTATTACAGCTATTAATATGCCTCTGTTAAGCATCTTTCTCGATGTAGTTATATTCGTCTAGACCGCAGGTAGGTAGGCAATAGAGATTTTAAACTGGATACTGACACATAACCCTTTCAATTGATTTCTAGAGGACGCCGGCTCTCTCTTCGAATTAAAAACTTAGTAACTAGCGAGATTGAAATAACAATTTGCGGAGATTGTATCTTTCATACTTTTGCAGAGTACTGGAAAATTTTCGTGTTTAAACGTCGAGGTAAAAATCTAATTTATTATATTTTTTACGATCACTGTGTAAATGTTTTGATACCGTAATGTTTAGCTTCTGCTGCAGATAGCTCGTTTCATTCACAGGAACTTGGTTAACAATTTATAAATACCTTTATTTTTATATATTCCATAAACACTAGGTTTATCTTAAAAATATATTATGCATTAAATAAAATGCAAAGTGATAAACCTTGGAAAATTTATCAAAGAAGTGTTACAACACCACTAATTTGTCTTTTGCACAATCACTTATATTACGATATATTTAGGTATTTACCTAAACATAAAATTACACAAAACCTTTACAACGGGATGTGACATATTATTTTGTCAGCTTCTAGATCTCATATTTTTTTTACATAAATATATGGTAGTGAGTTGAAATTCAACCAGAATTGGCTGAAAGTAAACTCATTGTACTGTTGACCGGGTATGATTCTGTGTAAGTTCATTTACCTGTATGTATCAGCTCGCCGATTGTATTCCATGTTTATTTGTTTTATTCAGTCTGCATTGACCTACCTAAACGCAACCCTATAGCTTAATAAAAATAAAAAAAACCTACCTCCTAGTTTTCGATTGAGTCCTCTGTTGGCAAGTTATGTTATTAAAAGTTTAAAAAGAAACAAAACTACTTAAAGTCTAATCAGTTAAATCAAATACAACGTAAAAACTTTAGTTCTTATTTTTTATTGAAGGTACTTTATAGTTAAAATTAAAAAAGAAGATAGGCATATTAAAAAATACTCTTAAAAAGGTGTACTTTTCTACGTCGTAAGAATTACAAAATACTTATGATATATTTTACATGTACCTACGTTACAGTTAAATTGGGTTATCTTAGAACTCTGTGTGAATTTTGTACTAAAAGTTGAATTTTCCGTTGGAATTCTTATATGCGTAAGAGCTAATAAATTTTAAACATTTTCTACTCTCTACGGCATCGTTCTTGCAGCGCTGACCTTTCTTTAAGCTCAACGTCGCATATATTTTTGGGAATGTGTTGTTCGTAAGAATGTAGAGATATGTTCAATTTTAAATTATTCTTCTAGTACAGGTACCCACTCTTTGTGTAAGCAAAAGACAATTTACGAGTATTTCAGTTTCAACACAAAGTAATGTGATCAGCGGGCGAGAGAAAGATAATTAGTTACCTGTAAACTAGTAGACCTGTGCATGATTATTCTAGGTCGTAATCCGCTAATTATAGTCTAGTAATAACATACGCCAGACCTGATGTTATTTAGTGCGTTTATTTAAGAAATAGTTCAGGTGCATTGAACCTTCGACTTTTACTAGAAAAATGACTTTATTTAAAAATTGATTAATTTAATTAAAAAACCCTTATTATAACACTAGTGACAATTATTCGCCTCATTCGTTGAACGCAAATATAAAATGAACAACTGTTTTGTTAATTTATTTTTTTAACTTTTTTTTCATCATATAATACATTATTTTATATTGTATTGTATTCGAACGAAAATTCTTTCCAAGGTCATCCATCGAACCAAATTTCAGTAAAATGCGTATATATATTTACTGTTTTCAGACAAGTTCTGTTCAAATTGTTTTCATATTTTCCCAATAGAACGAAAAATTTTTCCGCCGTAAAGCGACTCAAAACTGATATGATAAGTAATCACCATACCAAATGTCAAAATCGTTTTTGCGTGACAAGCAAACATACAATCAGAAATCTGCATAAAATTCCGAAAACAAGTATTTTGGGTCGTAAAAGTAGCACATATTTAAAAAAAAATCATAGGTATACATTTCTTCTACGTCACTGGTTTATTATATTTATAGACTGCTTTTGCCCGCGACTTCGTCCCGCGCATATAATATTATACAAATGTTATTATACATATAAACCTTCCTCTTGAATCACTATATCTATTAAAAAACCGCATTAAAATCCGTTGCGTACTTTTAAAGATTTAAGCCTACATAGGGACAAAGAAAGCGACTTTGTTTTATACTATGTAGTGATGACAGCGTACTTGAGTAAGCGTCTTTTGGAATATTTCCCGATTTCGAAGATAAATTTCTCCACAAATTACTAGGTACTGAAAAATAAAATGATACTGAATATTAATTAGATTTTTATGTTTTATATATCTAACATTAACGTCAATTTTGTGATGAACTGAATGAGGAATTAGATACATCGATTCGTTTAGATTGGTGTATCCATTAGGGGTTAAGATCGATTGCGCTACATACAACGGTTATTGATTTTCATTTAGTTATATTGCAGTTGCGAAGGAATTATTTAGATTAATGAGTTGTTTGTACAATCATACACAAATAAATGCTTCAATGTTAACGATACTAGTTTCGGAGTTCTATCGAATCATAAAAAATAACGACTTTAGAGTTTTATGATATATGAACAAAATGAAAATGAATCGATTTTCATTAAGAACTTTCATTATGAAATATGTAGGTGTAGGTAGATATGTATTTCTAAATACTTGAACTGTTTTTGTCATTTGAATAGGACATGTGTAATGTTTTCAACAATTGTTTGCGTTGATTTTCAATACCTACAGTAGTTGTTTAGACTATTTAGTCGCGTAGCGCGTAGCTTGTACACGAAACACCGACAATTTTAATTACAACAAACAGTGCTATTGATGCCATAAACTTAATTACATCTCATAGAAAAACTGCATTCTACTATAAAAATCTTAATAGCGTAGCGTCGTCAATTTTAACTTCTATAAGATGTGGAAGCACTGGTCACAATACAAAATGCTGTCACTTAAAGGAACATTTTGTTCCTGTTCCCTAATTACTGAGATGAATCGATGCTTGTATCTGGTTAATGTTAGATAATGGTTCACACCAACAATTATGAATCACCGACCAAAGAGATGCGATCTTTTAAAGGAGAAATTGCGGAGAACAGCGGACCGTCTAGACAATCAGTGTACATCTAACACTCAACGTTAACACACTAGTCACGTCGCCAAAATTGAAAGAGTAATAGAGACCCGAACTAGATCGCAAAATTTATGAGAGACTACATCTGAATCGTCTGCGAGCATTGCTTTCTATAAAAATCTGTTGACGGAGGTCTGTCCTCGCCTCCGGTTTTAAAAATCGAAGTCCCTCAGGGCTGCCCAATCACCATGTACTGTAGGGTTGATTGCGATGCACCCAAGCGAATACCGTTGCCCCTAAAGGTTTGACCAAGATGAATTCAAATCGTCTTGTGTCTGTGCATATCCTCAAATCATATTACTGTTTAGCGAATCTTTTCGTATTCGAATAAAGTGACACAAATACATGATTTATAGCTTTAAACTTAATTAAGATAAAATAAAATGAAAAAAACAAAATAAATAAATAGACATATGGACATAGACAGAGATGTTTGGCACTCGGTGCTTTCTGCCTACCCCGTTAGGTACCTGGCGTGACGGTATGTTGTTGAAATCTTATACCTAGGTACCTACCTAAAATGTAACTGTTACAAATTAAATGAAAGCTTCAGAACGCTATCTGAAATTCTTTACATTTATTTTATGGGCGCAGCTAGAACGGTTACAAGGATTGAGGGTGACTATTTTCCCTCGGTATTGTATTCAGTAAGGAGTTAATATAATGTAAAGAATGCAGTTCACAGCATTTCGTTCGGCGATACGTTCTGATAGCGGGAGATTTGCAGTGAAAATACGCGCGCAAATTGATCTATCCGACAGATATTCGCACGCAATAATTCAGAATGTAAAGTGATCTAGTCCTGATAAATCAAAATGTTACAAGCGCTTTGTGAATTATTTGCAAACAGTCACTTTAGTAAAATGACGACGCTACTCATATAAGCTTCCATAGGTTATACTTTAGACTCTAAAGTATAAAGCTCTAAGCTCTAAAGTTTAGAGCATAAAAGGTCATAGCTGCGAATTGTATACTTAATGCAATCGCATTTTCGGCTTTATTATCTGATCAAATAAATCATAGAATATACAAAAACTTGGTAAATTATATTACATATATAAATATACATAAATTATACTATTTTTTTTATACATAAATTCCACTAATATGTAGTTTCAATGAGGTGTAAGGGCTGGAGCGACAAACATTGTCTTAGTCGCTGTCTCAATAGTTAAATCTCGTAAGGATCTACATAAATAATTATTTTTATTTATTCTATTATAATAGATTGAATTATTCTAAAAGTTTGTTGATTAAACGTAACGGCAAGTTGATGAAACATTCAAAAATTTTCATTAGCTCGTGAAATATAAACTAACCGTTTAATATCTATTAGGTGTAGGTATATTTTTAGTTACGGAGAAAAATACTTGGTATAATATGTCTAAGCTTCTTTGTATAATTTTACTTTAATTACTAGATAAAAATGTAGGCTTTTTGTCGTAGATACATGTAATTCCGCAATTAGCGCTGTGTGTACACTCCTGAAGGGCCGTGCTTTCAGAATTGTTCAGTGTTTGTGCTGGCAGCTTCTGAAGCGGTCGCCGCTCCGGTCTCGTGTTCTTATTGTGTGAATTATTTTTCAATAATAAAGAAAATAATTGACACTATTATAAACTGTGTGAACAAAATATATTTATTGTGCTACGTGATCTTCATAACTTTTTAACTAGATAAATGTAGTAAATGAAAACTTTAAAAAGTTTTCTTGTTATAACTTCGGACGGAAATTCAGTAAATGTAAGTAATTTTTACGTCACATTTATTTAATATTTTCTTTCATTTGTGACTTAAACTATGTTAGTTTTCTTTTACACATACAAACCGTAATTAGAATAAGCTCAAAAAGCTCATAAGTGAAATCAAATTTTTAGGAAACTGCAATTTTAGCACATTATAAAAACAAAAACTGCTAAAAATTATATTTAATACATATCAAAGAAAAAAATGTCGAGAAAACAACTATTAACGCTAAGAGTTAGATAAGCGGGTATCAATATTTTATATTATGTACAATCCTCATGAACACACTTACGGCGGTTTCATATTTCTAATAAGGGTTGCCTTTATTTAGTCACTTTTAATTAAGTGTACATAACCAAATGACGTGGCTATATAATGGATATAGTAACTAGTACGTAAGTGCTTAATAATATTAATGGCAATCCTAAAGTTTAAAAAAAACTGATTTAGAACGGTATCGGCGGCATAAAAAGTTATGCGGACGTTTTGCATTTTATTGTTGTAACTTCAAGGTGAATGGAAGAATCGTGGATGAACTTTAAATAAAAATATTTTTGATGAAAATAATGATTATATTGTAGCGTTATATTTACTGGCGTTAAAATTGCCGTACATGTATTTGACAAATAAACGACTGATCATCACTACCGCTCCACTTCGTGGCGTGGTTTTTGTGGAAAATATCAACATAAGTAAAAGAATAGCGTAATAAAGTCGAAGCGTGTCTACTAAAATGTACGTACTGTTGTATTTCAAATAATATTCATTTACAGCGTATTTTTTGTTATTAATCAGTGTTATAATAATTTAGGTAGGTACGTAAAAATATTGAAAATCTCCAAAGACATTAACATAGATGCGCCGAATATTGCTGATGAATATTGCTATCGTCGAATATACCTATGACCTAGATATACAATATATATATATATATATATATAGTTTGAATGTAAACTTTAAATTTGATTTTCGGTCTTTAATTTGTCATTTTAATTCTATGTTGATATTTTGCGGTTTGTATAATTTTCTAAGTTACTAAAATGATAACGACATCATCACTACATACTATAAAACAAGGTCGCTTTCCGCTGTATGTCCCTATGTATGCTTAGATCTTTAAAACTACGCAACGGATTTTGATGCGGTTTTTTTAATAGATATAGTGATTCAAGAGGAATGTTTATATGTATAATAACACCCATTGATTAGTAGAGAAATACTGTTATTGTTATGTTAGGTTTCTAATGTGATGTCGTAAATAATTATATTTTTTGCGGCGGTGGCGAGACGAAGTCACGGGCAAAAGGTAGTAAAAAATAAAGCGGACATTTTGCGTTTCATTTCTACCAGAACCGGACGAATTTCTCGAACAAATATTTTTTAAGATACTTATGTAGTTGCAATTTTACGTCTCCATTGATTTAATTTTCATACTCGCTAGATATACCTACATATAGGGATTTTTAGATAAATGGTTTGATCTACCACGTGCTTTCTAGGCGCAGTCAATACTTTCTACGAAATGAGATTTATTGGTACGATGGCAGAATAAGGGTAATGGGGCTTACGATAATCCATCCATCCAATTGGATATTAATATAATAAGACATTCATTGTGTCGCGCCTATGAGCAATCTTAGGATAGAGCCTGGGGACTCACTTGGCATCCGGCTCGAACATCGAGCTATATGCATCATTCTTTATTTACCCATTGAGAATACACTGAGCTTCAACATTGCATTGCATTCATTTGCAAGTTTGGAGAATTAATCTTAGTTTGCAATGCCAAAACGAATTGGTCATAAATATCAATATCCGAACGTGTTTTACCTCGTAAGAGGATTAACAAAGTGCATTCTATGTATAATGGGAAGTTTTGTAAATAATTACATTTTTAGTCATTATGGTGTAATGGCTCGTGATCATAATTAGAGGGTTAGCACTATACTCATATAGTGAGGATTTCAAAGAAGAGTAAGCAGATATATACTTGTATGTGGTATTTATGTAAATACTACTTATAACTTTGACTGCCTCGTTGGTCGAGTGGTTGCTAGCGCGACTGCCGATCGGGAGGTCCTGGGTTCAAATCCCGGGTTGGGTACTGTTGGATTTTTCTAATTTA
>DWDX01002062.1:0-16235 GCA_018245675.1 Agara michaeli | reverse complement strand
ACCCGTAGTTCCTGAGATTAGCGCGTTCAAACAAACAAACAAACAAACTCTTCAGCTTTATAATATTAGTATAGATTTGTATATTTTATTCCGCTGAGGTCAATAGAATTAATTTGAAACACATTCTTTTTAGGGCAAAGGTAATTAATGTAATGTAAGAATAATACATCATTATTATTATTATTATTGTCATACCATTACGCCGGGTCCGTAACGTGGTAGGCAGAAAGCACTTATATGTATATACGTTACTTATATATATAATCAAAAAGGGCACGACATTGCGATGCGTATAGCTTTCTACACCGCGAGGGAAGCGGTGTTATTGCTTTTTGTGGGCGTTAGGGACATTTATTTACAGTCGCGATTAGCTTTTTACTTAGGCGTTATCTTAGGTATTGCTTGAATTGTTGCGCCGTTCATTTTGCAAGCGCATAGCGAAATTCGACTTAATTAACGTCGTAATTTGGTCGCGTTTTGCTTACCACTGTATTACTTGCCATTTCTGTAAGAAACCCCCTATTAAAATGAATTGCGACAGACGAAATTACGAGTATAGCCGTTGCTCATTAATTTACACGCTGCAAACGCCGGTCACGTCGCCGCGAGAGTACCTAGATGAAGTTGACGCAAAGTTTAGTTTCTAAATTTCTTGATTTATTTTCCGTAAGCAAATTTCTTTCGCAAGGAAACTCCCGACTATGTACAGGGGTACGTTGAATGATTCATGTCGCGAACGGTAAGCGAAATTGCTCTCGTATAACAATGCGGCTTAAACGGAACGAAAATGAAAACAAAACGTTGCGGACGAATTATGTAGAGTATAAAAGAAGCAATCGCTATACCAGCAGCAATTTTCACATTTACCCTAATAACGTTACGTAAGGTCAAGCGTTTATACGGCGAATGCAAATTCGATTTGTGATAAATGTAACCAACGAAATAAGCAACGGGGCCGAACGCTGTTGTCCCTATTTCCGTTTTTTATCGTCCCTCCGCCAGCGGATAAATCTAATTTCATAGCTTTATCTGTCAAACCTTTATCATGTTGTTGCTGGGCTTAATTTGCGCAAGTGGCTGCGTTGTCGCGTTTTAATTTGACACTTTCGGTGTTCGCAACACCGCCGACGTTAAGATTATTTCGTCGCGAGTTACATTTCATTTCTTTGGTTGCGTCACCACACAAAAACCTCACTTGCTTACGTGCTTCACATTAATGTTTTCTCGCTTATGTTTATTCAATGCTTAGACCGTTTTTTTTCGTTTTGGTGCGTTTGGGTTCACTTTTATTATTTTCGATCGGTTGAAATTTGCGGGGTTATTTTTTTTTTACTCTGTACCTGTGAAGCGGCCGCAGTTCCGACACGGTTGCATATTGCACGCTATCTGCAAAGTTAAGCGTAAACGGGACGCAGTCAGCACTTGGATATAAGTGGTGGCAATGGCCGTCCTAACCTGACGGTGACAATCTTTATACCCCATCAAAGGTGTACCAAACTCAAATTCTTCTTCCGCACTTTCCCATATCCATGTCTACCTTTAAACTATTTGAAGTCACAATTGAATTTCACTTCTGTGTTCTACATTTGAATACCTATTATGTTAAATCGTGTCCTGAGTGCCTGCTCAGAGAAATCCGTCACCTTGAAACGTGTATTTATTTAAATCGTCTGTGTTACCTAACGACGACGTTCACGGACGCTGCTCCTCATTAAGATCTCCCCCGGGTGATTTTTTAAGCTGAGCTTTCAGTTGATGTACAAATGGAATGTATTAGTACCGGCTACTATCAAAAGGATCCTTACGGTAGGTACTTTTCATTTAAACAAAAATGTCTACGAACTATTTATAATTCTGTAAGTCTTTTGCCATTAGACACTTTCAACATCATAATTAATTCAATGCGAATTGAAGTGGGCTGCTTTCGTCGAAAGGGATAATACGTTTAGTGCAAATGTACTTGTTTTGCACTCAACATATTATCTAGCTTACTTAGGTGGGTACCTACTTTAGATTAGGCTTGGTTTAGATCCATGCCTTTTGTACTCCGTCTTAGGTCTCTTAGAGAGATACTTTAATTTCGAGCATATTACTTTTGGCGGCAATATTGTGTGATGGTGTTTATAAACAATCAACTTGTAACTTTCCCAATCGTGATTAATAATAATAATTGGGCACGATTCCACACCCGTGTGTGGATTCGACTAAAATATAGCAGTCAGGGTCTCTAACACCTGGACCAAGCGGCCAGCCAGTCGATCTCGTCCATGTCAATAAAAAGGAAAAAGAAAAACAAAGTTTGTAAACTCAAACAAGTTTTATGTATGTATGTATGTATGTAAAGCGCGTTCAATCCCCACGGTTTACGGACTGTGAGTCACAACTCTTGCCCGTGGCCTCAGCGAGAAACCTTGCACTTAGCATTGACACGTTTGCTTTATATAAATCCACTTATGTCACATTACCAGTTCTATTTCGGTTGGCGTGCGTGTGCCTCTCTCAATCCGCCGGAGGTTGCATAATGATTATCTATGTAACAGTACGGCGTACGGTTGGTATCCATTGCTACACTCTAATTTCCTACATAGTACCTACATTAATGTACGTAACTAACATCTGCTCAGTGCAGTCATTGTCTAGTCGTTTGAAATTCTGTCGCTCGCTCCGGGAGTCTGGCTTCAAATCCTGACACGGGCTTTTTGTAACTTAAAACTTTTACATATAAAGTAATTAGCTTTTGCAAAAATGTATCTCCATATGATACATCCATTGACAGGCCTGTGTTATTATATTAACAACAACAACAACATACACTATGCGAGGAGACCCGGTCCAGCATTGGACCAATAAAAAGGGTCGAAAAAATCGATATAGTTAATAACTCATTCGGTTTGAAAAAATAACATCATATAAGATTTTGTTTTTATATTTTTTGATGTTGTCATAACGAAGTTTTATCTATCTCCGCTATTCGAATGTTTTATTTTTTTGTTTTGTTATCTCGACGTGTTCGTAACATACACGTATTGATTTATTTAGAGGATGTTACTTTTATCGGCCACCGTCAGCTAAGTATCGGAACTTTTATAATTTATCTTCTCACACAGCCACAAGTCCCACTTTCAGTAAATATTTAGTAAAAATTGTTTCAACCTTTCTTTATACCATTGTTGGACAAGGCCGCGTGCCATGAGGCTTTTTTGATTATCATTTTGTCCTAATCAGGCAATACATCCGATTCATCTAGTTTTAGCGTTAATTAGAGTGTACGTATACACCTTTTAATGAATAAAACAATCTGAAATCTCGTTGGAGGTATTAAATGCGATTTTAAAATATGTAAAATGCGGGTTGAACACTACCCTGTTCTTTGTCAATTCGCATTGGATCAGCCTGGTGGAGTATTGTCCGGGTCACCCGAAGCTTTGGAACCTGTGCGCGGCAGTTTATGCATCCGTCAAAGCTACAAAAGTATATTTCACCTGAAATTGTTAAAATTTTTATTCACAACCTGTCGATGTATGACAGTGTTGTTCTTGAAAAA
Organism: Agara michaeli; assembly: GCA_018245675.1. Lineage (NCBI taxonomy): Eukaryota > Metazoa > Arthropoda > Insecta > Lepidoptera > Hesperiidae > Agara > Agara michaeli. The sequence goes on along the minus strand of DWDX01002062.1, from coordinate 12,691 downwards.
AAAAATGGTTTTATTCAAAGAAGGCTCTTTACGACGGAATACTATTCTGTTTCCAATACGAAATACACTTAGATTAAGCATTACAAATATTCTTGTACGTACTCTGTAAAACTTGAAATATTTGACATCGTTACTTCGCGATTTTTGAGCACGCTGGCCTCATGAATAGTATCTTGTCTGGCCCACGGCCAATAAATGCCATTCTATGGTAGAGATTGCACAGCCTTCCGACATCTTGTCTTCTTCCAACTACACGCTGCCACACGACTACACTCTTAATTCTGTCTACATTTGCCACTATTGTTAAGAACAATCAGCTTTTTCTCCTTTATCCGGGTCTCTTTAATTATTAATCAGCAGTAGTAGTTGCAGCAATAACCCCTTTAAATAGTGTCATTTACTTGAAGTGTTCCTTTTAAATACGGTTCTTGAGTCATATATCTAGAGAATTCTGTATCAGTTTTATCGATGAATCTCTTAATGATAGCCATTTTTTTCTCAACCCTTTTATCCGGATCTCCCTTAACAGATGACGATAATGCTACCCATTATCGTCGTCTTTCTTGATAGTCCTAAAGTAGGGACTTTGTTTTAAAAACAATCTATTCAATTTTTCAGTTACGCGATACAACGAAATTTTTTGGTTGGTATTTTTTTTTAATAAATCGTTTCGTCATTTAATTGTTTGGGACAATTCACCAATTGCTTTGTTATCGAACTAATGTATCTATACAGGTATAGAACGCTGTTGGGTATAATGTCATTGAATTACAGTTTCGTGTATTCTACACACAGGTGAGCACTTTGGGGGATTACGGCAGACAAAGGCTCGGTCGTGGCGTGCGACCTTTCGTTTCAACGTTAATACTACGTTCAAATTAGATAGCGGATCAAAATGGTCCGCTATATACAGTTATTAGTTTTTGATAAGCAATTTGTACGTTGTCGTTGTTTGCTTTTCCACTTCAGTGTCGCAACAGTCATTTTGGAAGTCGTAAGAATAATCCTATGTAGATTGGTTTTAAAGCAAATACAACAGTTCATTCCAATTGTTATTGAACCGCGAAAGTAAATCATTGATTTATATTTTGATTGATCATATTGTACGTGGTTGTTTTAATTTATTCATTTATGTAGTAATTTAGTTCACCGAAAAAATGCATCATTATGTTCGAAACTAGACCAGCAGGAATATTTTTTCAAATACATCTACTTGATAATGCAATGTTATATATATCGCACCGATGATGACTGTGCGTTTCTTTTAACTTTTCGTAACAGAACATTGTTTGCACGAATAAACATTCGCTCATCGCAAAAGTGCGTTCTGTTGTATGTATTTATGTGCTATTTCATACATTGTCGCAGGCAATTAGCCGCTGAGCGATGCGATCCTTTGCCAGATCGGAAGGAATAATAAAAGAGTATAATAAAAACTTGGCAAGCCACTCGCAGTGGCCATAACTACCTACCATTGAGGCATAAACCTCGTCCCAGTTTGTACACACCATACACTCCGTCCAACTGTACGGACGATGCCTTTGTATATGTAGTGAACTAATTTATCACTAACTGGACAGACAGTGAGGGTACCTTGACCCCCGCCACGAGATCTCCAGCCGCGTCTCCTCAGAATACCGGTTAAATATATTATATGCTATTATACCAGAGTGTATTCATATACCTATCAGTACCCAATCCTTCCGTTTGAATGCTATATTAAAGAACTTAACACTCATTATACATCACAAAATTGAGTAGGTAAACGAGAAACGCGAATGGGTCATAAAAAAAAACGACGGAATGAATGCTACTCTTTTAGCCGCTTTTTTCTAAAGTTAATGAGTGTTATGTAATTTATCATGATTCGGAAGTTCAGCGTATTTAAATTACATTCTCTCCGAAAAAGTTCAAAATGCTGATTAAATTTTAGCTCAAGCAGTCACATCTTACATCTGGTTTGATAGTCATGACTGGTCTATTAGCTCTTTCTAATATAATAATACATATACTCATATAGTAGTTATCTGTACCGAAAGACTGGTTCATTCTGGCTGTCAGATATTTATTTGTATTATAAATTTACCCGTTACGATTCTGAGTATCCATACATTTGTGTCCTTATGTGCTCCGACAGGGAATTTTAGTACGGGACAACAGACTATGGACAATGATGACTGCTAATGACATATCTATGATAAAAGTTGACATACAAGTTCGTGTATAAGGAGTGCATTGTATAGATAAATGGTTAACGAAGAAAAACGTCTGGTTCTTTAAAGAATAATAATACACAAATGTATGAAGCGTGTCTTTTCTGTCCTTACAATATGATATAAGATAATGTAAGTTACCGAGGCAGCTCATACACTCGTGCAGTAATACAATCTGTGTTCGAATAGGACAATGCCCTGAAGAGTTTTTTTGCAGCGAATTTATCTGCTTTGTTCCGGTTTGGAGCCTGCCCATGTCCTGAATGTTTGGATATGTAGCTTGTATGTGTGTAGAGCGTTCGAATTTCCTCTTAAAAGGCATTATGAGAAAATCGATCCGTGTCAATTGTTATGGACTGTAGTACCGTTTTATGTGTTGCCATAAAAATTACATTACGTATCCCATAACGTTAAAATTTTATTGACATTCGCCATGTTTAGTCATGCGATACAAAATTTTACGGTTCTTTTTTCTCATATTAATTTGTTAAACATGGACAAAAATGAAATTTACTCAATCGATATCGTGATAGATATTTACACGGAGTTGTTTGTTTTCCCGTTTTCTTGAATTCCTCTTATAAGGCACAATTCCTAACTTTTTTTACTAACGTTCTCAATCTACTTAACTTCATTTTCTTTGTTCTTTTACCTGTTGGTACCTCTGCGACGCCTTGCCGGTTCCGTTCCCCGCGTGCAGTAGATCCAACCTAACGAGCTAATATCAACTCAGCGATGAGGACGACACCTCTATTTAAGTACTGCAACTGACCAGAGCCACTTGCTTTAAATGAATTCTTTGTAGTTAATTTTGTTCCCGTGATTAGCATCACAACTTGTATATGGTGACACTTTTTTTTACTACAATTAGTGATGCTAATGTCTACGTACAAACTTTTAAACATAATATCGATAGAATTTCATTAAAAAGTATCCAAGTTCGTTAAGTCATGCATAAATTCGTAAAGTAGACTACAGAAGAGTACCTACAACGAAACAGAGCAATGAAGCCGTTACCTGCATCCCCCTACAAACTGCACGGTCCTTACGAGGCACGAGGACTGAGGTAGCGTTTCATTATGAACTTGTTAGTACGTAAGTGTTGAGAAGAGAGTAAGGTTAGTTCACGTTGGTGCGTTTAAAGTTTTAATCCTTAACAGTCACGTACAGTCGCATTTCACTTTTGATATAAGTTTTTGTTATCATTTCAATGAAAATAGTGTAAGTTCATTTTAAACGTTGAAAAAGCAATTGACGTCTTTAATCAAATGACAATAGAGGCGCCGTTTAAATACGTCATTGTTTTGATTGTTTCTCGTTTAAATATTAGCTGGATGACATCTCTCGTTTCAATGATATAACACTCTAGGTAATTAAACAATCAGATGAGATTCGTTGTTCTGATTCGCAATTTACAATACATACAAATTGATAATAACATATGTTTGTTAATAGTGTGTATGAATATTAATTGTGTATGCTCTTTCATGTGAGCAAAGCTTATCTCTCAATTCACTACCGCACATGCTGTTTTTCTCCTTCCCGCTCCGAGCTGTTAGTGTCCTCGAGACACTAACGAGTGTGCACATCGCCGCCCGCCTGCGCCGTAAATGGCGTTCACGATATATGGGCGCCACGATGATGTCGCTCTGACTTCAGAGTGAGAGAGAGAGAGAGAGAGAGAGAGAGAGAGGTTTTTTTCTTTGTCATAATATTTCAAAACACTAGTGTAGTGGCAAAGTTTTTTTTTACTGTATATAAAGAGTTTTAAAATGTCCGTCGCATCCCACAGTCGGTGATATGATGGATGGAACGATGTTTGTCTTCAAATGCAAAATAAAATTGCTGACTTTAAAAAAGAACGAATTGATACTCATCTAAAATTTCCCATATAGTAGAGTTTTCTATAAAAGCTGTTTTCTTAACTGGGTATTAAATAAAGAATACTCAATAAAGCCTCTGAAAGCGCCTGTGAACCGGATGGAAAATGATCCGATCGCGGTTGAATAACTCCTATGCATTTGTTTGCGGCATTCCAAGTGCATTTGCATTAAGCGCATTAACGTGTAGTGATGCAATGAAGTGTTAAAGTGTCGAATTGTGAATATATTTCATTAGTATTTCCGCTACTTTATGTAAGATATTCATTCACACAAAATTTTTATATCGTATCTTTAATCAATAAACCGATATTAACAGGTTGCGCTCTGGTTCATATTATTGGTTACAAATACTTCAAATGGCTCTAGTGAGGTTGCTTTTATCGCGTAGGGATAATACAACGTTTTAGTTGTCATTTTGTAAAATATACTGCACGTGCGAGCTAGTGAACGCTATCTCTGCTGTTCACGAAACTTCATCAGCGCGTTGGATGCTAGCCAGCGTGGTCGCGGAGCGCCCCCGCCGAGACCTCACGCGACAGCACCGGGCTTACAGACTCTACACGATACTTTTAATTGGAGAAATTGGAGAATTTAGCTGCATAAGGTATATAAAGTTAAATTTTGAAATGATTTAAAGGTTCGTTAGCTGTCCGTTGGTAAACTCTATTATTGTAACTGAATGAAAAGGAAATCGATTTTATTGTTGTTTTCCAGTGTACTATTCGTAAAGCGGATAATAATAACGCTGGAATTCTATGCAATTTCATGTATTAATTAAATTTCACTATTTTGCAAGCGGTTTGAATTACTGTCAATCCACACAAACGAAATTGTGCATTTTTTAGAAAAGCATAACATAAGATACTAACTGGGTTCATATACACTAATAGGCTAGTCCTACTACTACTACTGCTGAGTTCAAGGTCGCTTGCAGATGTGTATCTGTATAGGCGACAGTGGTCACTTGTAACTGTCGCTGTAACTGCAATTCGTTGAGTTTTTGGTGATAAAAACCAGAACCAGCAATCAAGAGGTCAGGACATTAAAGATCATCGAACAGGGAAATAACTATATGATTTTTTTTCTCACTCTTAAAATCGAAATTGTGTGCCTGCCAATCAATCACTTTAAGGACGAGGTAAATTTAAGAGAATATAGCCTTATCTTTATTTAATCGTCTTTTCTTTACAGTCAAATTAAATTATTAAGCATCAGATAACGAGACCCGAAGTGTAGTGACACCGAGAATTCTATATAATAGGGATGATAGTGAATTCATTGGAAAAACTTTGCCCCTCATCTTCAATAAACGCTGCTATCAATTTCACATTTATCCACAAATTTTATTCTAGGGACGTTCAAGTTTAAGCCGGTGTATCTGTCGGTCGTTATCGAGAGGGTCATTGCACGAGCCTCGTAGATACCTTATATCTCCTTGAGATGACAGTAACAATTAGAATCGCGGAGTTGATTTTAGATTCGAAAACATTCACTATTTCTGTTATCTTTCCATGGGAATTTGATTGTTTTATTATACGTTATAACTCTACAGTAATATGTTGGAACTCTTGAAGTCTTTGTGATATCTTTTTCTTTAACAATAGTTATTTTTATTTATTTATTTATTTATTAAATACTTCACCGCAAAAATGTATCATTGAAACCTACGAAATTTTGTACACGCTTATGTCGTAATAGTATAAGTATGTTAAAGAGCAGAAAAAATTATTATAATTAGGCACTAATTGCTTGTGTTGAACACTAATTACACGAGGCTCGCTCGCTTTTGTGACGTTATCGTTTCAAAGCCATATTGTACGTTCATCTTTATAATATATTCTAACTGTGAGCACGAAGGTCACTTTGACAAAGGCGACTCGAAAGAAACTAAGAGAATATAGTCGTTTCACAGCTTCCGAGTTCTCCGATTCATTTGTCATTCCGCTACTTTTATTAAGAAAACATTTGGCTTTATCTATGAAAATCGTAGATTATTTTCTTTTACACTACTAGCTACCTAGCAACTTGGTGGTGGTACAGTATGTGCTGTTGTGTAGTATTTTAATTTTGTTTTGTTTTCTGCTTTTTTTGTTCATTCAAAGGTCACGGCGGGTTGTTGTTCCTTTTGTGTATATTCTTTTGTTTACTACTCTTGGTAGCAAAGAGCTGTAATATTTAGCGATATTGTGCTATTTTTAAATAACGATTACTCTTAACATATGGATTGTAAAAAAAACACTTGCAAGATTATGAATTGAACAACTTTTTTCAAACTTTTCTACTCAAGTCATTGTTTAAGGCATATATCAACAATCTATAGCCGTTTTCTACTTTAAATGCCCTATTTGAAGTTACTTATAGTTTTAACTTTCCGTTTCAGTCACGTACACAAGGGTATCTGAGGTCATTTGTAGATGTGCTGTTGCTTCCGAACTCTTAAGTGCTAACATCTGCTGTCTTAGTTTGTACATGTATCTATTACATTCTACAACACTGATCAAAATGCTGCAAACGGCATAAATATATGCTGATTTTTCTGTAGGTGTCACTCGAACAAAGTATTTTTACACCGTCTACAAGTATGTAAGTACTTTATGTCGCGAGACGATCCTATTTAGTGTCTAGCGATGTAACAAGTGAAACTGACATTTTTCAATGAAAATGAAAGCCATTAATATTGTTTATTCAACGACATAATATTGCCGCAGGGCATGCTCGTGTTATCCCTGTTAACCTTCGCGTAACGCCAGTCACGTCTTTGTTCGGAATATATCCCTCGTTGATTGCTGTATGGAATTTGCAACTAAACGGCAGATGATTAATTGCGCCTCCAGGGGGCGCCGACAATGCGCGTCGCGGATGCCGATGGCTTGGCTTAATTCGCGCTGCGTATCGTAGCGGGGGCCCAATTAGCGCACTTTTATCAATTGACGTATTAGCGTATCGAACTTTATACCGACACGAGGAAATCAACAAAAGCGGCAAGGATAGAGCTATTTGGCAACCGGTGAACTCCGTCTATCTCGTTAGAGATGAAATGAAATGCATTATATTTATTTATTTATAAAAGTTTATTTGTAAGTTTGCACAAATCTATTAATGTCAACCTAGACTTTGATAATTATGATTTTCAATGGCACCTACAATGAAATTATGTTAATTCCTTGAAACGTAGTTGGTTACGACCGGGAGGTATGTATGTATAAATGTTTTACATCCAACATGACACCGCGCCCCGCCAATTAGCCATATCCATTAGCGTATCTAGTTTAATTAAACTCGCCCAAATAAAGCTTTTAGTGAACGACGTTTCTAGAAATTCGATGTTTTAATTGACCAATGATACACAAAAATTAAGTGCCAACCGAAGATCGTTTTGAAAAGATATTAATATCTATCTCGTTGCGAATCTAACTTGGAGAGCGCTCAGTAAAGCCGGATTGTCTGGTGATAATTACTTCAATTGGATTATGGATTTACAAAGCGTTATTAAATATAACTGAATGAACGTTTCATTTTTAGAACCTTTTCCGTTTAATTACGTTTCAATTTGTTTGATCCATATCTAGTGGGATATGTGTAGATGTATAGAACATAAATAAATTAAATAACATTTATATTTTTTAAACAATCATTTGTTTCGATGTTTAATTGAAAAATACAAATAACAAAAAAAAAAAACTGATATGCAATTGATTACGTCCACAGTTGAATGTCTGTCTCTATTTTCAGGAAACAACCAAAGACTTTTGCGTTCGACCACTGCTTCTATTCGCTGGAGCCGTCGCTGCCGCACTTCGCCTCGCAGAAGACGGTGTTCGAATGCCTCGGCCGCGACATCCTCGACAATGCCTTCGACGGCTACAACGCTTGTATTTTCGCTTACGGACAGACCGGTGAGTCTACTTCTTCTCTTCTCTTATTTACAAATTGTAAGTTGCTAAGTTACATACTAAGTTGCCGAGTGACTGCAGTGATAGCCTAGTGGTTTTAAATTCACCCTCCCACTATGAGGGTCTGGGTTTTCGATCCTGGCACGCGCCTCTGATGTATTACGTGCGTTTTAAAAGTAAAGATTTAATATCACTTGCTATAATGGTGAAGGAAAACATCGTGACGAAACCTGCACACCTTAGAGATCTTAGAAATTGTATAATCACCAATCCGCACTTGGCCAGCGTGACTATGGCCTAAAGCCCTCTCAGTGTGAGAGGAGATCCGGTCCAGCAGTGGACCAAAAAAAGGGAAAAGAATTTACATACTAAATTTTACATTTCTTCTATCATATGACTCGCATATAGTCCGACTCGTCTAAAGCTTAGGTCATAAAAAGAACTGCGTATGTAAAATGAAGTCTTTTCTTTTTCTCTTGGTTGTTGATGAGAATGGAAATTGTTCTATAAGTTTAGTAATATTCCTTTTACGAATCTTTAGTGCTCTCAGAGAAACAGAGTATTTTAAAATGTTATCATCATAATATCATGCATCTAGTGGTACTGTCGGTATACATACATTTCAATGTGTAAATCGACAAAGTCCCTTATGAGTGTGGGCCTTCAGGAAGACGCCGGTCACGTCGCCGAGGGCTCCACCGGAGGAGCACGCGACTTGCATACATTGGTATCGTCCTCTCGCAGGACGTCTCTATGATCGGAATATGATAGTCTTCGATAAGAAATATACTATGCTGTATTCTATTGAACTTACAATGAATATATTTGTAGATTTTGAACCTTAGACCTTATAACCTTAGATTTTAAACCGATTGATACTATATACCGCGGATCAGACGCATGCCCGACAGTGGAACGGCGAACGTGAGCGTGAACGTCACATTAAAAAACGTTATTGCTATTTGAGTAAATACAAAACGAGAAATAGCACCCGGCGTTAGTCTCCGAGCCGATGTTTACCCGTCCGCTTATACGAGCCGCACGTGATATTAATGCCGACCAGCGCCACAACATGACACACAACATGTGTTCAGTGCAAACATAGCTTTGCACAACGAGTGACGTCGCCAAGCCGTCTACGGGACGCGAGTACCTACCTCCGCACGAATTAGTATTTCACCGCGCGTACGGTTTAAGACGTTTGCTTCCTCATTTGAATACAATTCGGCGCCTAGTAGGGTGGTAACTAGATCAATATAGTATATGTACATATTTTTATGTAACCTCCTTATTGTTTCTTATTAGTATTTGTGTAATGTTTGTGTGTTAAGTAGGTATATATACGTATGTACATATTTATGCATTTATAAATGTACTACATTTTTTTAAACTATACAGTTAATCGGCAGTCTGATAACTCTGATTATGCCTGATTTGCGATCAGTCTTAGATGATATTAATTCAGTATAACTATGTACATAATATATTTTCTCTTGGACTGACTTTGCTTCTCATAAAAGATTAATTCTCGTTGAATCCTTCTAACGTATAGTATACTCATTCTGGCTTTAAATCTTGCTAAGCGAACGGGCAATTTTAATTTTTAACGCATAAGCTGCCGTTTTCGTTTGTTGTTTGATAACAATAGGATTTTGTATATTCACTGTGAGGTGGTTTTTGTGGTTGTTAGAAGCGTGGGTGGGAAGGTTTAATCAAACTTTACAATGCGGCGCTGGGACCATAAACAAGCACAAACATAACTCGTGTAATTAAACGTGTTCGCAAATAAAGCACCGTGAAATATACTCGAAACTTAGACGGCCTGGGTGATCGTTTAATAATAAATTTTTGCATTTTAGACGTTATCCGGTGACATTTTCATTGTTTTGTATATTGCTTTGTGTTATACTTGTTCGATTCGAAAACTTGTGATTTATGATCCAATGCCAAATATTACCAAAAAAAATGACAAACGGACTGAATGAGTAATATGAGATGGAAAAATATTGTCCGTCACTCGAATACATCGATGAATAGACATTATGCATAATAAATATTTTTTTGATGCAACATTTGTACCAATATATGTATAAATGTAACTTTGTTTAGAGTTTTTGAATTTTTAATTCAATTCAAATGTCTGTAGAAATGAAAGTGTATCTGAGTCTGCAAAACTCCGACAGGTTAAATCCACAGATATCCTTGTAAATGTAACGGATTAAAATAATTAGCAGTAGCTAAATTATCAATAAGATCATTTGTCTAATTAGCTTCTTTGCTTTTCTCTCTCTTCAATTAATATCGTAACGTTGTTGATATGTAGGCAATTTTATCTGTCATATCAAATTTGAAACACTGTAATTTTTTTTTCAACCCTTTTGTTGGTCCACTGTTGGACCGGGTCTCCTGTAATATTGAGAGGGATTTAGGCCATAGTCTACCACGCTGGCCAAGTGCGGATTAATTATACAGATTTATACAATAGGCACAAAATGTACCTCGGTCGTTGTCAAGCGGCCGAGATTTACTGGCGCACACCAATTCGATGTTCTGCCTCCTAAACATCCAGTCTTACTCCTGCAGTATAATTCATTGCGGAAGCTCTTTCACTAATGCGAACTTGCTCCTGAGATAGTACCTATTTGCAGATGAAAACCGGCATATGTAACACGGCTTTTTGTCTTGTCTTAATGAGTCTCGAATTGTTAAATCTCTGCAAATCCGCAATGGACACAGCGTAGTAAACTACTGTACCCAAAAGCTTTGCAGCCATCTGTTTTGAGATATATTAAGAAACATTGACACATCTACATATGGTATATGAAATTCAATTCGATACTAAGGCTCTTTGTGCCAATAAACGTCTTTGTCTTTGTCTTTGGATTTGTATTATTTGAACCGTTATGAAATGTATATACCATGACGATTTTGCTCCCAATGTAGTAGTTATGGGGGGCGGAACACGAGTGCGCAAATACCACATACGCGCCGATTGTCATTAAGTAAAGTGTATATAACTTTTATTACAGTTTCCGCTGTGTCACGCACTGTATCAGTACTTACGTGTACTTGTTATGAATGAATTGTTTATAACTGTTATCTCTTTAAAGTATAAAAAGAGGCCATTCAATCGTTTTTTAAAGTATATTTTTTTAAACCTTGCGTTTGTGCGCCGATTTGCAGATTTCACATACCTCAGAAAATGTTATAAACTCTAAAGTGTGCAGGTTTCCCTCTCGCTGTTTCCATCCAGCGGTAAACACAAGGGAATAAATTTTGTAGTATCTCTAACATTACATAAACATAAAAAAGCATATAAACATAGCCTTTGCATAAACATAATCGAATCTATATTGACGATATCGTTAAACTTTCAATTGAAACATTCTTCAATGGTAGGATTTCTAATGAAGAAAGAGGCTTTTAGGTATTCATAGCGTCAGTTCGATACTGTAAATATTCTCGGTTCATTCGGTAGCTCAATTCGAAACGACCACGACGACGACGTCGAAGAATCTTGTTGGTTTACCGAGAAATAGGGCGAGCGAATGTTTGCCCTCGCGACATTTTATGCTACCACTAGAATCGATGGTTTTATTGTCACCGTCAATTTCTGCAAAATTGTGACGACTTGAATTCTAAATACTCTTTTATCTTTTTGCATTCTATTTGCCCCTCGTCACCAAATCTCACTTGTCTGTGATACCGGTTTTGTGTGAAACAAATCATTTATCGGTAACACTCATTTTATAATAAGATTTAATTGAAAATTAAGTTAAAACATAAAAATCACACAATAATGATTTTCTTAGAGACAATAATTGGCTAATGTTATGTGATGTAGTAGACTGCCAATCAATGCTTAATAATTTATAACACGAAGATAGACAGCACGGCAACAAACAATATAAAGTAACCAGAAGCTGTATTAACTTCCTTGGTTATCTTAGAAACAGGTCAAGTAAATGTTTGCCGTAGCAACAACGCGGGCACCCCGCTATTGCTCTGTTGATGTTTCCTATCAATTCACTCGTTTATCGAAGACTTGCTCTCTAGAAACGTATTACGTGATTTTGTGTGTGCTTTTTTTCTATTACATTGCTGCAGCATGTTCCGTTTTCTGCGCGGGGTAACATTCGGATTCTTTCCTCTATTGAATCTCCCACAGCGATTTTAACAATGTTTTGTACGTTTTCATCATCTCTTTATTACGTATTTCTTATGGTTGACGTTCATTTCCATCACGTTAAATACGTTTGTTACACGTTAATGACGAGTTGATGTTTTTATAGCACCAACAGCGGGCTGAGGTCGAGTTTTAAGCTCATTGAAATTTAATATGTACGTAGGGCATTGTTCTCTTTATGTAACTTTTGCTTGTGAGAATTGCTATTCGTTTCATTTTGGAACTACTGGCGTTGGTAAAATTTACAGCACTCCCGAGTTCATTATTAATTCGCGAGAAGAGACTGGTAATGTGTTGCAGTTCCAAATGTTAGTTATGTTGTACCTACAAACTCGAATTTATCTTTGTTTATACATTTTGACTGCCTCGTTGGTCGGGCGGTTGCTAGCGTTACTGCCGATCGAGAGGTCCTGGGTTCAAATCCCGGGTTGGGTGCTGTTGGATTTTTCTAATTTAGAATTTCTAGCAGTGACTTGGAGTCTGGATGTGTGCCCGGTGCATGGCAATAGGCTCACC
>DWDX01002061.1:0-16237 GCA_018245675.1 Agara michaeli | reverse complement strand
GAGTCACTGCTAGAAATTCTAAATTAGAAAAATCCAACAGTACCCAACCCGGGATTTGAACCCAGGACCTCCCGATCAGCAGTCGCGCTAGCAACCGCTCGACCAACGAGGCAGTCAATCAAGTCAAGTCAATAAATACTTGTAAATACTCATAATTATAGTAAATTACGTTATATTAATAAGTGTGTCAATATTCAGTTATATATGTGTATAATGATAACAGTTTACATATTATAACAAAGTTGACAACGCATGTTATATTTGAAGTACAGAAAGAGGAAGGATGTTACTACTGTACATATTTTACGTTCAATCATTTTACACGAACGAGATGGAACTCAACAAATCTAACCTCTCGCTCGCGCGATAAAAGTGTCGTTCAGAAAGTTGCGCATACGTACGGTACGTTATTTCAAATTACTGTAGCGTTGTTTCCGCACGTATAGCTACAATACATATTGTATCGTAAACGTACACGTACTTTCTCTTCATATTAAATCTAAGACTATTTTCTAAACATTCCTTCATTAATTATACTGTTTGTAAAATAAATAGGTAGATATAGAACGTAAAAACAATGTTTCATACATAGGTAGGTATTTAATATTCAATAATGATATAACTGACAATGAAAAATACTCGGATAAAACTGTGTACTACTACTGTATTGAGTGGTGAAATTAGCAATAAGATGAAGGGAATAAGATGATTAGGGAATGGTATACAATTAATATAAGGAAGAAAGGGAATGCATTAAAACGGATAATATACGTTGTGTTGTAGGAATGTATGTTTTAAGAAAGGCAAACGGATAAGTCATTAAACTCAACGTGTGTTGTGTCACATGGTAATAAATTCTTTAAATTATAGCATTACCATTATTGGAGAATTATGTTACGTGTTTTAGCTATTGAATGTATTGAACTCTCGAATCTCTTCGTATTCCCTTAGAAGCGAGCCAGATCGTTCTGTTGTCTAGCAGGTTCTTAGGATGTAGGTAATATTTACATCAGTAGGAAATTGTGACCGTAAATTTATTTTAACATATACATAGCTATACATAATTGAAAACATCCTAGTCAATGAACCACGTTTATGTTATTCACTGCAAAGTATTGTCTTTGGAACAAAGATTTAATAATTGTGAAATGGTAATTACATATACGGTTTACCTACATTTACAAAATGCTACTAATAAAATGAGATTTATAAGATCGAGATATGAATCAGTTTTTTTAATTAGAAAACAGTAAAATATTCGATTTTGGGTACAGTTGTACAATATCAATGTGTGATATTATCGTATGTAGTCGAATGTCAAAGACATAGCAACCGGTTCGGATGTTGAATCGAGGAAGGTGCTTTTTGAATGAGTCAAGATAGATCATTCATTCGAATGAACGAGAACGTCAAGAATGAGTCCGTCAGTGTTATGAATTTGGAACTGTTTGTGGTGTGGACTTTGTATGTTGTATTTCTCATACTCTGTACCTCCAATCTTACCTGTATACAAGTTTTACCTGTAATAAAAAATATATTCGATTTACACGTCAAAATATATAATATGGACTTAACACGTCATACCAATATGTAAAAATGAAATGAGAACCAAAGATAACCAAACTTTAGGAAATAATGCGCATTTAACGTTTTGCAAAGCAGTTAATATTTAATGTACATTTATGTAACTTTCGTTAAATTAATATTGGATACTGCAACACGGTTTGAATTTTTTATTGTTAATAATTAAGCGATTATTTCATAAAATGTAGTAATACAAATAACAGAAAACTGTTTTTAATTACATAGGTAATGAAAAAAGTCTTAGCCATTCCTCATGTTGTCCTAACATGTGCGAAATATTCAAAATTGGTTTTTATTGAAAAGTAAATATACCGTATATAAAACTTAAATTATACAATAATTAAGGTTCCAAATGTAAATGTTATGCTTAAACCCAAATGAATAAATAGTTTTAAATTAAAATTAATTGAAGGATCATAGTTGTGTAATTATAGAATTTTATATGGATCTGATAAGATATTTGTATACTTAAGAACATGTTACATTTGTTGTTATAATGTATTTTTATTAAAATACTCCTTCATTGTGGCAACCAGGAAATTGAAAACACTTGACAAATACTATTGTTTTCGCTATTAAAATCGTACCATAAGATATGATAACAAATATTACGACAGTGAAAGGTTTTTGTTTTTAATTGGTCAGGATCGGGTGGACGGTGTAAAAAATACTAGCATTTCTGTTTATGGAGATATATATTATTTATTATTTGGTGTGCTTCTCAACTTGTCATTCTTATTATTCAATAAAGTCCAATAATAATAACAACAACGTTTAGACACCCGATCCTAACTATGTCCCTTTTGCAGATTTTAATAAAAAAGAAATGTCGGTTTTTTTACTGCAAATACTGTGAATTCAATACTAACCTGGCGAGAAAGAACCACTAGTTCTGGGCCCTTGCAAATCCTCAAGCCATTGTACTTACCAAAGATGTAATTAAATAAATTAAAATGTTCAATCCTATTATCATGTTTTAATGAACCCAATATACATATATACATAAAATAAACTTTATAAATCTTTTTGTGTAATCATGTACGTATATAACAATAATAGGTGGAAGGACGAATTTAAAAGTCTATAACGAGAAACGCAGACCGAACAAAAATATAATAACCCGCTTCAAGATGGTATGAAAAACTAAATGGTATAACAGGTAAGTAGGTAAGTATGGTAGAGAAGAAACATTTTGCCACGAGTCTATCGATATCGGCATGAAGTAATATAGGAAAATGCTTAATAAAAGTGAACGTAGAAAAATTGGGAGCTATACAAATAGGGAGACAAGCACTTACACATACAAGTTGGTAGCTGTACAATAGAACTTTGAACCGATGTGAAATCATTCGGGTATACAAACAGCGCAATGTAAGGTGCGTGAGCATTAATTTTTTCTTGTATGCAATTAAATGTAGCACTAGATGATAATAACAAACAAAAGTATGTTCATCATGCAAATATTTGTTCCGGTCTGGATTCTAATCCACGACAACTGCTTATCAGTTCCTCTGACCACTGGACTAAGTGGCCAGTCAATATTATCATAGAACCATTCACATACGCTCATCTGACTTTAATCTAGGTAGAGCGTGTACTGCAGTATCTGGAAAATCCAAATTGATAGATAGATCTACACACAAATACTACTAATACTTACACAAATTGGTAAATATATGTACGTTTACATATATGTGATTTTATACTCAGACACGGGACAAACATTCGCGCTCATTTTATTACTGGTTCTAAGTGAGAATAGACCCCACAAATACCGGCGCACCAATTAGAGTCAAGCGAACCATTAGACCAGTAAAATCACAACAGTAAAAGACACTAGAAACCTTGAATTATTCATATCAAATCCAAGTAGACATTTGGGGCAGACGAACAATTTCGTGAGCAAGCTCTAGTACAATGTTATATATTAAAACATTGAGAACAATAACAGATACTAAATAGACCGGCGATATTTCACCTGCATCAATAAATCCGCGTCACGTTCTCCATCACCACAAGTAACATTGAGGTCAGTGATGAATTACATGTGATGAGGCAATCATCGGGATGAGCAAACAAAAACAACGGGTCATTCACACTTATAGATGAAAATAATATACGAGCAAATCACACCATTCGCAAAATTACCACTAGACTATATCTCGGAATGTATCAGTAATATTTCTTTTGGAATATGTAGACGATGTATTTCTATGAATATTAAGATACATACGATACACAAAGATAGATACAATAGGTACACAAGATGCGTGTGTGAATGTGTGAGTGCTGTGAACGAAGGGACAACGTGTTGGCAGTGATTGGCATTTTTATACGCCGCCGCCTTTCGATAGGTTTTACAATTGTTGTCTCACGGTAAGAAGTAGATGCAACCGCTTAACATGCTCTCCGTAACACGAAAACCACCCTAAAAATGTGCCACAAAATAACACAGTATAGCGGCAGTGCCTGAAATTTATTTAATTTATTTATCGTATCTGCTCAAAAACATTAAAATGATGTACGCTAACTTAATGTCCAATGCGTTTATCTTAGTTGCCCTTTCCAACTCTTATGGAGTGACAATTTTAATTTATAAATCAATGTCTGAACCATTAACACGAATGATCTCAAAACATCTTCTTAGTTCATACCAAATTAACTTTAAGAAACTACAAATTTCAAAACACACATTCGTAGCAAATGGTAGATATAGGCATATAACTGCAATTATGTAAAAAAGTATAATTGTAGTATTATTTTTAAAATTTACACGTTCTTTTGCTAGTTGCAAGTTTTCGTTTACTACATACTTTACAATTATGTAATTTTTCACCATTCAATTTATTAAACATAATTAATAATGTAATGCACTTAGGTAAGTAATATTGTAGCAACCGCTTCGCCCTGTCAACATGTTAGACGGTCACAAGTACAAACACCTGTCTTTCAAAACATAGCGGTAGGTACTTGCAATTCCGATATAGGTATTGTTCCAGTCAGTCATAAGTCAGGGGTTCCCAAGCTGTGCGTCGCAGCATCCTAGAGAATAAAAAGAGCCGCTTGCGAAACTAAACTTACGTCACATTGCTTAAATTACTATTGTATTTAATTTTCTATTTTTTTTAAATAAGCACAATGTTCCTAATACAAATATAAAACCTCAGCTATATATGTATGTAAGATGTTTTCATTGTTGCACCAACCTAGTACAATAAAGTGTACCGTATTTCAAGTAGCTAGATGGTGCCAAGACATTTTTGGTGCTTGTTTTTGGTAACAGAGGAAGCTCAAGCTTCACTGTAATAAAATATTGGTAATTTTGAGACTATTCGTTGCAAATACCGTGACACGCAACATCGTATTTCGAAGTAACAATACATTGTTTCATTCAATAAAAAAACATAAAAGGAAGCACTCAGAAATACTGACGTCAGATTTTATTCTCGATCATTTTTGGAGCTCTACTCCGATGTAATCTATTTTACTACGACATCAACGCCTTGGAAATGAATTAGGGGAAGTGACGGGCCAGATACTTTTGTATTGATTAAATTAAGAAGAGGAAATTGAAAATTCCAAATCAAATTACTTTAGAGTAAGATGGAAATCGAGTGTGTAACTTGGTGTAGGTTCTGAAGGATCTGATCAATACACTTGTGTTAGAATTATGTAGAGCTTAAGCTCTATTTGAAAATCCAATTGCCCCATCTTAGCGTAATTGTACAAACAAGTTTCAAATTGAAACACTACAAAGCAATATACCGCACACATTAACTCGTGAAATAATAGTCCTAGAGTGATTGGCTGTGTTAGTTGGCGAACGTGATTTCTTCGTCTTAGATTCTATTTAAATTGCATATACCAACTATAGGCAAATATTGCGTTCATTCGGATCAAACCATGTTACATTTTTAATTTATTAGGTAGGGTAGGTACTAGGCTAAAGTTGGGATCTCACAAAATATTGAATAGCTTTTTGCTGTTTACAAAGTAAACTTCAGTTTTATATTAAGAAGGTAAACTTGGGGCTTTGGTGTATTTTGTCGATAAAAACAAACGACAAACAATAAATCGCCAAACATATTTATTGCCATAATTTTTCTTATCATATATTTTGCATAAAAATACCGAAGTTAGCTGAAGGACTTTTTATCACATATCCCTAAAAATGGACTGTTTTAGGGATATATGTGCTAAAAAATGAACGCAGAAAAAGTGTCAGGTTCCGGCGTGATTCGGCCCTTAACTGTGGTATCTGTCATCAGTTAAGAAAAAATGGACGTCTGAGCTTGAGAAATGATATTCTCAAGTCGCCGACGCGCAGAGATCCGCGTTTGAAAAATCGTGTTTTGAAAATTAATACATAAATATCTCAACGTAGTATAAAACGTAATATATTGTGATATCTATATATAGTGATAACAACTGTATATAGGAGACTTTCAAAACTTTCCTTATCAATGCGTTGCTATAAATGCCTACGACATTGTCTCTACTATTCGACTCTGTATAACTACTATACTACCAGGGGATTCGTGACACGAAGAAAAAGAGAATTAAAACTACGATGGAATATTTTCATCCGGTTTTTTGTTTCATTGTTTGTTGTTGTTGTGTTTGTGATACGTATAAGACTAAGCTGGCGAAATGCGAATTATCAGGATGTGTATCCTACGGGAAACATTATGGGGAACTCGTTAAAGCGTGCAGGTTTCCTCGTGAAATTTTCCTGTCCAATTATAGCGAGTCATACTTAATTGGTACTTAAAAGTTACAAATATGAAACTAGATAATATTTATATCTGCTTTTATATCTAAAAAATTGCCCTGTTTGTATTGTCTGACTAACATTTAAATGATGTTTCTTTCACTGAATTCACTCATTCGGTAGTAATTTTGAGTCTTTATGACGTTAACATAAATCTTAATTACATTATTTAATTATTACTTATGATATTCACTCTATTAAGCCACTGTACATCTCAATAATATCGAACCAAAACAATACTGTAATTATTTGTTTATTTTTTTATTTAATTCCTTCGCAGGGAATGTACAGGTGGAAGGTAGACTGCAGTAGCACGGATTCCACTCTCATTATACGCCTGCAAAATGTAAAATTAATTTATTAATTATAAAGAACCAAAAATTTGTTCCAAGCTAAGTATTAACAATATGCCGTTTATCAAGCGTCAAATCTTTAAAACAATTGAAAACGATAGGTATCTACTTTTAAGCGGTACAATTTTTTTTTGATGTCACATTTGGCCGGCACCCTATATTTATGGAAAAGGGTGCAGCCAAAAACGAGCAATAACTTAGAAGGAAAATCCCAGCATCAATTTTAGAACTCAATATCATTCGTTATAAGCTTATTGAAAATTGAAAAGTCAGTTTATGTACAAAGATCTACATTTCAACGAGATCGGACGCGCGATTTTACCTAATACGTTCTTTATCGGAAACTGATTTTTGGATACTGTATCATATTGAAATGCCTTGAATTGCAGCTACAAATATTTCGGACTCAGTGATGTTGAATGCTAATAGTTGAAAAATGAAAATCGTTGCAGAAAATCAAGTGGAACATTAATATCGCAGCATCAAAGTTTGAACAGATAACATAGAACCCTATTGAATACCAGAATTCGCAGTTAGTTTGCGAATTCTGGTTAAGTTATATTAACCAATTAGATCCATTGTTATAGTTTTTATACATGTTTCAATAGAAACTGTTCGTTCACAAATTGGAAAATAATATATCTTTTAGTTTGTCAATCGCATTCCTAGATCAGCAACATATGTGAATGGAATTGAACCCTCGACCTCCGGTTTTGCAGTTAAGATCTCTAACCGCTAGACCAACATGCCAATTATTCGATAATCCGAACATTGTCAGCGGTAGAAGTATGCGTGCTATTTGAGGTCGTGCACAGATGTATTGCTTCTCTTGAGGACTGAGACCCGCTTTTAACGGCTATACACATGGACTAGCATGTATACTCTTTAGACCCAAACATAAATTGTTTTAATAACAACTGGTTTAAAGTTGAAATAAGCGACAACATAAAACTGCCTTGGGGATAGATTTACTACCACGACCTACTAAAATATAACGTTTGAACCAATTAAAAAATTAAATGAACATAAAGAAGTAGGTAGATATTGACAAATGTTGAAATCGTCTGTATTGAATTCTTTCAAACATTATCATATTTAACGTATAATGAATAGAGTGTCCAAGAGAAGCATTTTTCTGAGAAATTCCAATACCTATTTTCTCATTAGTTCCGATATTAAAATATTGTCATAGAAATATGAGATTCGGCATATTCCATCAATTATGTACGATACATATAAATCGAGGAAAGTAATTTGTTACTTCATAAAGTGTTTCTTCACGAACGCGTCGATGCAAATTGAGCTTTACGTATACTATACCTAAAGCTCCACATTTGTTCAACCAGAGGTCAACGGCTCGACGTTACAAAACAAATAATAAGTAGATTCCACAATGGAAACTTATTAGATCATTAATTCACAATACTCACTGCGATAACTTTCGTATTGTACCGGATATGTTTATTACACGATGTTCCAAATTATATTTCCGAATAATCCAATGCTGCCAGTATCACAATATTAAGTATCTTGCTTATTCTCTGTGGCGGCAAATATTCTTCGAACCTTACTTAAACCTATTATTAACGATGGTTTCTACCGACCGATACATGTTCATAGCCGGCCTTAACTAGATTCGCACCTTATATCGACACATGAAATTGTAATAAATAACAAGCCTTCAGCAATCGACGACCTCTAGGCCGATATACGGAAACGCGTGTAGGGAAGCGCTCCGTATGGTATCGTGACATAATATAATACCTCGTACGTATTTTGCGTAAGAATTTTATTTGAGCAAGAAATTTTGCAGATAGGTTATATATATTACGTAAGCGAGCACTAAGAAAAGAATTATGGACAGTCCACCCCTAAAGTGGTAAAATAGGGGTTTTAAAAATGTTGTATTTCTGCGAATAATTATTATGAACACTGTCTAAAAAGGCTGTAACTTAAATGTAAGTGTATACTGTGCTGTATCAAATGTTCCGTGATTCTAGACAAATTATTAGAATGCTCTTCAATGCGACCATATTTCAATAAAAAGATCCTAAATAATAAAGATATTAATTCATGTCTACGCCGTATGGCATATTGGACACTGAGTTTACTTTGTTCTCCCCAATTTTGTAACTTGATTGTATTAAGGACAAGAAGCTAATACTCGTATGTAAGTATTTTAGTTCGGGTCTTCAGTTTAGGTTAGTTGTAAGACAGGGGGACCATAATCCTTATTTAGCAACTTGAGTACACAATGTTAGTGTTATTGTTAGATCACTTTGGCAATACAACTTAAGACATACAGATTGTAAGTTAAGTACATTAAGAACATCTTACAATTACGTAGTGGTTTAGGGAAGTTTATAGCGCTCTGTCCTGTAAGGTTAATTATTTAATTAGTCATGTTAGGTCTTCTTTATTTTATTATTATACTAGGTACTTTCTGACAGTTAGAGTCTTGGGTCTTGTGTTATATACGTGCAGTAATGTGGCGGGAAAGCTGGCTTCAATTATGCAATCTGTAGTTTCCTATTTTATATACTTATCATCTGTCATTCCGCCTTTGGTCTGATTTTTTCATTTTCTTCTATCAAATATAAGTACATATAAGTAAACTATCTTGTCCCAACAATGACAGTTATGTTTATATGAAATAATTCAAGCGTAGTTGATTTCCCTTTTGTGTGTTACAATGTGTGTCTTCTCTCGCCGACGGAACTAACATCCTTACCCACGATGGTTGCATGGATAAAGGAATGATTGATGCCCTCTTAGATTACTCACAAAGGACGTGGTGCTCCTTCCTTACTACTCAATAGATTAATCAATAGATGTATTGTCGATAGTATTAATAACTATAAATACATGCTGACAATCTCAATATGAAATTAACAAAAACTAACCCCATTTCTCACTTGATATCGTTACAAATGTTCATAAGCTATGGTTACCACTTGCATGTGACCCGTTTGCATGTTAGTCATTGTCATTTAGCGAACAAACAAACAGACATTCAGACAAAAAATCCATACACTGTAACAATGTGTATCTTATTCGTAGCACGTAGCAACTACTTTCTTTACAAAATACTGCATGACGCGATTTTTCCCTACTTACTGCTTCATTATAAAAATATGTATAAATTTATATTAAATCGTTACATTTAAAATCGCATTTACATATTTTATAAATCTACTTAAAATACAAAGCTAGTTTCACGATATCGTTGTTAAAATATGTAAAACTTGTATGCTAAATGAAAAAAAAGTCTGGATTAAAATAATAAACCGTCTATTTCTTTTAAATCAGATATTGAATGCAAAGATGAATATTCTCATGGGTCTGACGTTAAGTATTATAGAGATATTCCCACCCGCGCTCGGAGCTTTTCAATTATCTGTTACTAAGAGTGCCTATCAGGTCAATAAATGTTTATAGGTTATATATTAAAAGTTATTTGTTTAAACTTTTAACGATGGCTAATGGAAACTTAATAAGTACCCAAGTTTAAGACCATAGTTCTATCTGAGGTTATAGTAATTATCATTTTTGTGTTTTTCTTTTGTTTTCTTATTTATTATGCCCGTCATAATCTCTCACTATCACCCAGGGTTGACTAACTAGGTAAAGAAATAGTAGAGTAAATAAATAAATACTGATATGTTGCTATTTATAGCAATGATAGTAAAAAACGTGTCTTCTTTGTCTGCTTCCACACATTGGAAAAGAGCACGCATACATTCTGATGTATGCGTGCCGCATTGCCGTATTGTCTGCAATATTAACCTAATAGTAGAAATAGCTACAAATTCATACGGTATCTATACGCAACGGAGATGAAAGAGAAAATTGTGTTATTATTTTTTACTCATCCAAACAACAAATCAAAAAGTACATACAATTTTTGATGTCTATGATATCAGTTAATAGTCACAACATGTTTCATGTTTCACCGTAAGTCTCCGGCCAATGTTTCAAAATGAATTTTTGATACCCGTTCCATTTGAAAACGACCAAGATGCAACAATTCATTATAAGTAGCAAGTTTTTTTCCAACAATACCAAATCACAAAGCGGCCGAAACGAACTCTCGCAAGTTATTGTCCAATTTCAATAATTCTCCCGAACACAAAAGAGTAAGCAAACAAAAGCGTGATTACCGCAAAACGTTTTCAAGTTAAACCAGCCGCAACTTTTTTAATAAAAACCCTAATGGCATTCACAAACATAAAAACACGAAGTTCTGTGGTAATTTGCGTGACAAAATGAAAAATTAATCATACAAGTAGATCAATCATGCGTCGGTCGCACACAGCCTATTGTGATGTTTGTTTGTAATTTTATTAGAACTCCATTTAACGTCTTGATAATACATATACACTACGTTTCTTACAACTTTTCGGCTTGGAGGAGGTGAAACTGCTGGTTGACTTAGCCCACTTATCTTTATCTACTAGTTAATTTTTTTTTGTTTATAAGAGTGTTTTTCGTTTTAATTTGTGTGGTGATTGTTACGGGACGGTACGGTCGCATTGCGACAGTCCTTACAAAAAATTTAAAAAAAACGGCTTGAAACTGCTGAACCGATGTAGGATTATATCCCATAGTGCACATCTAAAGGCGGATAGAGGGATGGACACATCAGCGAAACCTCTGGATAATGATTGCGCGTTATATAAATATTTAGTTGATACAACAGCGAACATTACACATGTTTGTGAAACTCCGAGATAACAGTGTGGCTTCAAAGCAATGTTATTAGCGAAATGCGGCTTACGAGGCCATAGAACTCCGTACATCACGTTACTTTGCATTTTACTACCGATCTGTATCAAATTGTTTCGATCACACGCAAAAATTTGTATATTACCTTTCTACACCAAAAACGCGAAGGCGATAGGTTATATCTCGCTTCACTGAAAATTTCCTCGCATGACCTAAAAATAGGTAACATGTAAGTTTTCATTAAGAATTATCGAAAGGAAAATTTGATCATCGTGCCAAAGCCAAACCGATGACCTTCAACATTCAGGCGCAGCAAGATAAGTCAACAAAGGTGTTCATGTATCCAAAACGGGTATCTGTATTTATTATTTAGACATATACGTCATCGGGAATCGAACCCGGAAACCAAACTGAGATACATGTAGTAAATACACAATAATAATTGTTAGACTCTGACTGACGGGGGAGTCGAGAGTCTCCGAAACCGGCGTGTATGTATGGAGAGAGTGATGAATTTAGAAGAAGCACGTCAAGTTTATAAGGACAGAGATATTTGGCACTCGGTGTTTTCTGCCTGACCCGTTAGGGACCTGGCGTGATGGTATTACTAATACTTGAAAGATTGCCAAAAATGTTAACGTCCTTATCGGACAAAAAATATTTTCGCTGAGCAGTATGCACATACACTACACACTTGTACTCAGTTCCAATCTGCTATCACAAACATAAATCGTATCGCTGTATAAATTTATGTCGTCGATCAAATATTTGAGGTTATTATAAAAAAAAAAATCTTTCACATGCCACATAAACGTAAGCTTGTTTTCCAATTTTCTTCCCCAATGCCCCGCAAATATCCTCAATCACGTTCCGTAAAACAAACAATTCCGAAATATAGGTAGCTTTATTATGTACGCATACTGAGTATTTCGAATATGAATTTCGATATCAAAAGCTACGATTACAGTACTTTAAGTAGGACAATGAAACATTTCCCTCTGTGCATATGTGATAAGCGTTTTACTTCTGTTAATCGATAGTCGGTATCTGACATGTTTTACAAGCAGTCAAAGATTTAATCTGTATACACAGTCGCTCTGTAGAGACTGTCTCTGCGACGTTTATTACTATACACAACGACATTAAATTATTCTTTGGAGATAAAAAATGCTATCTCAAAACAGCATACATTTACATTTACAACCTTAAATGCTACACAAAATGTTTTGCGAGCTTGTTCACTATATGCCAGTGTTAGGATTATAAAAGTTACAGCCTCCCATCTGTCCTAGGAATGTTATGTAAATAATGAGTGTACACAAGGATATACAGTGATTTACACGGGTGTTAACAGCCACTACGACACTGCGGTTAAGTTACAGAGATAATTATGCTTAAATGTATGAGCAACCAAGTCGAAGCTTCAACGGATAGCTGAAAGCTTCCAGCTGCGAAAAGTACATACCCATATCAAATTAAATATGCGTCAAAGTGTTCCGCAGTTAAAAATGTTAGTGACATTTTTCAAAAATTTAAACCAGTCGTATATTGACTTTAATAGGATCTTGTAAAATCTTATCATGTGTCATATGTCCACTTGATGGAGACTGGTCTCATCACAAAACCTAGAAGTATTATGTGAATAGTTTACAATGCTGACCAAGTGTAGGTTTGTTTACATAACACATCTCACAGAAGATAACAGACAACTCCCCGCAGTGCATAGTTCACCACACACTCCATTAACATCATGATCATTAGGGTACTGAAGTCGTATTTAAAATTCACCACAAATGCGCTGCTATCCCTAACGATTAACATAAAACCCTCCTATCGGGTACGGTTTTAGTAACCACACTTTCCGGACACGACAGTCATACATACTGCTTTACAGTCATTGAATAAATCAACCATAAAATATAACATAGATCGATACTGTTTAAATACCGACTACTAGAAAAGCTATTAAAGGTTTCTACTAGAAAAGCTATTAAAGGTTTGATTTATAAAGTATTTAACAAAACGGCTCTGATAAGATTTCAATAAGACATAAGTGGAATGTATGTACAAAATTTCTTATGTAAGTTCGTCTGACGTATTTTTCCTGTGTACTGATTTATAAAATAGATAAATAACAATTTCGTTGAATAATATTAATATTCAATATTTTTTTCTGTAACATGTATTTGTTTAATTTATTTATTCGTTTATTCATTTCTCTGCCCGTACATAATGACGAAATGTTAGGTGCGTGCGAATGTTCCTGTGTTGTTTCTATCTTGGGGGATTTATTCCCCGAACGGTCGGGATCTAAGTTAAGATAGCCAAATAAATAACAAGAAGCACCACTTGCGTGTTGTAAGTGGTAAAGTAAACCTACGTTTACACATTACCAACAGACATTCCTTGTATACTAGAAACGTCTTAATAACTAAGAACATTATTACCTTATTTGGTGGTGAGATGGGGAAATGTTTTTCACGTGTTTCACGATAATATTAATATTATGTATTAACGATAAAGAGCACGTTATATAAGGCGTTAACAAACTGAGCGTTCATTAACTAAATAAAATCCGTGAACATTTCGCCGATTACAGTCAAAGGAGCTATTTAAAATTCATAAAATATAACATTCTTATTTATTATGATTTTATAGGTTTATATTCGTTATTCAATGATTTGAGATGAATTGTAATCAAATAGCGTGGGATGCGGGGAGGGAGGACCATTAAATAATATACTAAGTAAAATATATGTATATAAAATAGAGTAAATAAAAGTTTACTATTTAAAAATCAATACGGCTTATCCCAATAACGAAAACTATAATGAATAATAAGAAACATTACATTTCTCCCAATTTTGTACACAATTGTTGGTAAATATAGTTTTATGTGTCATTTATCTTCTATAGAAATATTGTATTGTAGTAAAGAAATCCTTATATAAAGTCTTCCGTCGCTAAAGCTGACCCATATTGGAATGGTTGACTACACTCAGGTTGATTGCATCTCGTAGATATAAACTTCCGAGTATACTTGTTTCGT
Source organism: Agara michaeli (assembly GCA_018245675.1). Taxonomy (NCBI): domain Eukaryota; kingdom Metazoa; phylum Arthropoda; class Insecta; order Lepidoptera; family Hesperiidae; genus Agara; species Agara michaeli. The sequence goes on along the minus strand of DWDX01002061.1, from coordinate 1,755 downwards.
ATACACTTGTTTATAACTGGATCAGTGGCACACAACGTGCGTCATGGCTTACAGCCAGCTCAAATCAGATGTCCATGTAATAATGTTAACGTTTATTATATTTTTGCGGAAGAGACCAATACTCGATAGTTTGATGTAAAAATCTTTGTGTTATTTCGTTTCGTTTCTTATTGAAAATGTCATGTTTGATACGTGTGCATATAATCTTCATATTGCATATAATATACACTTCGCAATCTAAATGTATGTACTGAAATTACACTGATAAAACATAAAAAAAACCATTATCGTAATACAACATATGTACAGTTTAAATGGGGATATTACATACCTACAGATATTAAATATTAAGGCACTGTTTCATATACATCACCGTTCCTTTAAAAAATATTAAACATCGAAAAGGCGCGCGTAAGAATGCTGACAGGCAACGGGCGCTTTGGAATGGAAATTTCCGATAAATATTCAAACCATTTATTGGAGATTTGGGCGGGAACATTAGCGAACTTTGGGGTTTATTTGTAAAGATTACAGTCGTGTTATAAACCCTTACACTAATTTGAATTCCGACATGCACAATCCATTTTGTTATATTTCGGAAGATTAATTCACAGCTAATTGATGTAATTACTTTTAAAATAGTGCTATCGAATAATATTTAAGAGATAAAGAACTTAATACACACTACGAATATCTATGTTTGAACAAGTCACGTATGTACTACACCTATTGTTCCTATCTACCATATTGTTCCAGTGCGATTTTTGGAGACTGGAGTTACGTTAGATTACATTAACGCAAAAAGTCGTGTAACGGATATTTTCAACCTCCCTAAAGCTTCACTTCAAGAATTGTTAAGTACCTGTAGTAACGAAGAGCTTAATGTACTATCCAAAGTACTGAAACGCTCACGAAAGTTGGCCACAAGTATCGACCATTTAACAGCGAATTCCACACTAACCAACGTCCAATACATATACACATCTACAAATCTATTTATTTAATACGCAAAACGAAAATAAATTAAAGCGGGCTTTCCTTTCAATTGCCGGCACAAGTCTGATTAATCAAAAGCTTACCTCGAGGCCACTCGTTTGAGTTTTGAGTACCTAGCGATGAGGCAAGCCGCTCCTAATCCGGTAACAGTACCGGCGGTAGAACAAAAACGCTAGCAAATTAATTTTAAAAACTTCGTTTGGTTGCTATGGTGGTAATACTTAGGTATATATAAGAAGCAACTACCGACTGCGTCACTAGTCACTACGGACTATGTCACTACGGATATAACTTTCACATCACCTTGTTGAAACATGAAAGTGTTTTTCAAAGAATTAAAAGGTGTAATATGGTTTTTAGGTAAACCGTTATAGTATTTTTACAAATTTTATAAAATAAATGATAGCAACAGTTAACTAATCCCGAAATTTATTGTTCAAAACGAAAAGTAGAAAAAAAATTATAACAACCTTTCTTCATAATTAATTATCGTTCTAAATTCATAATGATAAGATACTGAAGTGGCATTGTCAAAACTAAAATATTTCCCACAAATTGGGTTGTTATGACTGTGATACATAACTTGTGCTATTCAAATGTTATGTTATTCCTATGTATTTACATATTACATCTTGTAGTCATAACATCTATACTAATATTATAAAGCTGAAGAGTTTGTTTCATTGTTTGTTTGTTTGTTTGTTTGTTTGAACGCGCTAATCTCAGGAACTACGGGTTCGAATTGAAAAATTATTTTTG
>DWDX01002060.1:0-16243 GCA_018245675.1 Agara michaeli | reverse complement strand
GCCGCGCCACCAGGTACCCGCCCCGCCCCGCCCCTCTCGCTTTGCACGCATGCGCTGCCTCGGAAACACCTAGTTCACACCCTACAATAGATTCTGGTTATCTCGCTGTCAGTTCGGTTGAACACTTTTGGCTTGGCTTTGTCCATGTAGCATTAATTTTCAAACATCACAAACCTAGTTTAGCAACGTAGCATGTTTAATGTTATTTTACACTTCGCTTGTTCATTAATGTTACACTCAACTTGGCCTTTTCAATGCACCGGCTGTGAACGAGCCTAATAGTAAAATAAAATACAATCATTAATTACTTAATTTTATTTGTTTATTAACCCGGTTAAATATGCGTCCGCTCAATCAGAAGTAACAAATGCATCAGTGAGATTGAATATAACTGATGCTAACCTTTACTAACTCTACCTACTAACCAGCCTAATATCACTCATATTCTAATATTACTCAGCCATTCCTCCAGGCCTAGTGCCGATGAATACCAACTAACTAATACTACTGTATACCAACTTATTAACAAATGTACTAATCGGCTCCAACAGTGCAACTTGTGATTAGCAAACAAGCAGGCAGCTCGATTGCTATACAGTTCACGTCTAAAATACCTCACTGTAACACGTGGCAGATGAAATATATAAGCCTTTTTTTAATTTTTGGTACGTTTACGCTTTGTACGTCGTCCGTACCGAATCAAAAGTGTCAATTGTGTTTGTCTTCACAGAACAAATACATACCCTAAGCTGCCGGACAAGTTCCGCGTGCGCTCGCCGGAGCCGTCGCCGCCCGCGCAGGCGCCGCCCGAGGAGGAGGTCATCTACTTCTGACGAGCGCGCCACCCCGCCGACTGCCGCCTGGCCTAGCGCTGCGCCCGCTGGCCTGGCGCTGCGGCCCGCTGGCCTCGCGCTGCGGTCCACTGGCCTCGCGCTGCGGTCCACTGGCCTACCGGTACCACGTTATAGTTCAAATTGACATTCGCCTGCCGCTCGTCTCTCGACTCTGTGCACTATTCATATGAAAACATACACTATTATAGTTCGGAAATCGCGTCGACTCCTCACAAGTTCTGATCTCCCGGTACATTTGCAACACTTCGTTCAATCGAACGTCTTCTACTTATATAACTAGTGTCAAATACTCTAGTAAAAACAGCGTCAACGTACCGTTTTATGTGCGCTTATTACCTACTAAAACACACACACACCTCTATATATATATATATATATATATTTATTATAATGTATTTTATATTATCAATATGTATCTTCCTAATGTATTCCTGGAATTTTAGTATTATTTAGGTTATAAAAACACTTTTTCCCTGTATTCAATCTGTATTAAAATTTTGAAAGGTTCTCGTAATGTCCCGTCCTTTTAACGTACCACAGAATTTACTACTTCAGGACTCTCGATTCGCATTGAATAGTTACAAAAAATAATTCTAATCAATTAACGAAACATTTAAGTCCCAATGTGACCTAACCTGAATGGCGGTTTCGGCTCGAGCATGTCTCAGTTAGTCCTCAACGCGTGATATGACGTTGGCGAGATGAAGACGCGGGTAACTGACCGGTCTGAAGTCTTTCAAATAGCCCTAAACTAAACTTAAGGATGATTACATTATCTTTAATCAATCGGATCGTACCGCTGAATACAATTGACATTGGCGATGGAAATAACAAACTCTGTCTCGCATTTAACAACCGTATATGTAAAAGAATAAAGAAAATAAGTGAACTATGGTCGAGTAATAGAATTGTTGTCTATTTGTCAGTCAAATTTACAACTGACGTTTGTCTTCTTCATACATATCCTTAGTTGTATCGTTATTGAAATTAAATTTAAATCATTGTATTGTGTAAATTTGATTATTAGCTACTCAGCATAATATTAATTGGCAACGCTTTACAGATGTATTATTTACATTGATATATGATCGTTTGAAGTTATGTACGTTGGATTAGTTCAATATGTTTTCACTGACTTTCATCTCAAGGTCCGCTGCGATAGTAATTGTTCCTAGAGCAGCTAAACGCTTTATATCCAAGCTAAGCTCCCGATGTATGTATTTAAAATCTCGATTGCATTGAAAAGTCCGACTCGAAAAAACCGTATCGTTGCATAGTCTACAAAATTGAACTGACAGCAGTGAACGAACGAATGATTTGTATTATTTATCGTTCATTGCGTAGAATGACCAAGTGACCGTATGAACGAATGAATAACTGAATAGATATTGAAGTTAATAATACTATTACTTTTAAATTGAATCGAATAAGTTTGAATTTTAGCGGACGGCTCTCCTATTAAGTTTTTGTCTTCAATAGAATCATAGACAGAGACATTATATCGTATGCGTATTAAAATTATGATATTATATGACCCTCGATTAGGTCGCAAACGAATTATGTAACTCTAAATATGAATTATGAAAAAAAAATGTTGCATTTTAATATTAGGATATTTGTGAAAATAATGTTTTAACCGTAGAGAAATATACATACATAAAATAGCGGTCTACCTAGATGTTGTTATCATAGATGTTCCAGATATGTCCTGTAAATATATATCCTGTTGTTAACGGTTACGAAATTTTGAACAATTAGATTAGAATATATTATATATTATATACATAAATATATAAAGTTTTCACACATAAAAATATCCGAACGTTGCAATGTAATAGACCTTTTTAAAACCACTAAAGTGACATGTACTTGTGAATTTATCTCGAGAACAATATGCACGGTTACCTCTACTAAATAAACTACATATTTACAATAAATTAAAAAATCAATAAAAAAATATTTTTGCTATCCGAATGTTAGGATCAATAGTGAACACAGATATAAAATAAAATAATAAAAAGCAATAATCATATTTCATATACTGTATTGAATTTATATCTTCACATACTATTTTGAATGAAATTGTACCTCACATGTCTTGGAACGTATTTATATGTATATGAATATAAAATTATTACAACCAGAGCTTCTATCTATATTTTGACAGTCGGTTTTTACTTTGACAATTCCTATTACATAACGATGCGAATGAAATTGACAGATGATTTAAAATATTTACTTAATTTTGATAGTAATGTTATTTTAATCGTGACAAAATTGCATGATACCTTTTTAACAGTGCGTAGTGTTATTGGATGTTAAAGAATTGCCGAGTACCGAGTTGAAAACGAGCACTCGGCCCTTCCCTCTTTTAATATATTCCTTCCACATTAGTGACGTCACTGGCCCAACGGCGTGTCAATGGCCGGCCGTACACCTCTCAGCGAACAGCCCTATTTAATTTTCTCATATAGCCAAAGCCAGTCACAAGTTGACGTATCGGCGTCTTGATAGGAAAAGCATCAGTGACGTCACAGACCCGGCGTCAGACCACAGGCCCCGAGGCTAGGGTCAACGACCCTTATTTCGTCAAGACCGTTGAGTATTTCCGTCGGCAGCCCCGCCCTATAAGCGAAAGAGGGATATATATATATATATATATATTAAGACCTTACGTAGAAATAAACTTTGGGACAGTTGTATCGCTTTACATTCAATTAAAGTATCCTACAGATATCTTTCTGAATGTAAACTAGAAATGTAGTGATGTTAAAAACAAAATGAACAAATTATAATGTAAAATCTTACGAATTATATATTTGTATCATAAATAATCACGAACTTGTTAATGTTTCAAATCTGAATTGACCGTTACTAAATTATATTTTCTATGCACGCCATTCCTAAAGAATATACAGTAATGCACTTTTCGAAATAATCAATTCTACACTGTTTTTTCGGTCAACGTTCTTCTGAGAAAAGTTTGTAAATATGTTGAAACGTTTACATATAAATTATTATATGTCATATGAATAATGTCATCACTACTGTAATGTTATATTCAATATTTTAATCACAACAATTGAGAATGGCAATTGAATGTTTGTTATGTATAGAATATTTCAATGGACTGTGATCGCGTGTGTGTCTACATCTAGTAAGAGGGAAAGAGAGAGAGAGAGAGATATACGTAGGACGAGAAGGCATACAATTGCTAGTCTTATGCATTTATTCGTGTGCCTGTTTGTAGATAATTTGTTGTTGAAGTATGCAACGAGGAATTCGTCTTAACTACACAATGAACGTCTGTATGTGGGTTAACCGTGTTCCATTTAAATTGGCCTAAATTCATTGCTAGTGACATTTTTAAAAATCCGATACTGTAATGCGCGCCATCTATTATCGTATAACGGAAACAGCATTTGAATTTTTTTCGATGATCGCCGCCCGAAACGTATTGTTTCGAGCTTATTACTATACTGATTTGTGATGTCAACAGTCTTTTTAGTATTGAAATTATTCTTTACCACCAGTACACCGCTTTTTCCGTCTATGTCTGTCAGGATTTCGTACAGACAAAAAAATATCCTTTCCACGAGGGCCTGCGCCTTCGTAACCCGGGGTATTAACGCTGACTTCCTCATGTCTTCAAACCACCTGGTAGGAATGGACCTTGAATACCTATTTTGCGCGCATAACGAACACAAATTATCTGCGAACAGGCCTTGTTTGGCTCACTTTGATAGCTGTTATTACAAAACCTCATGAGACTATGTAAACTATTTTTCGTGCATTTACTGTAATCCTGTTAACTATTTAGTGTTTAGAAACGGTGATATTTTAACTACTGTCTCGTTTAGGACATCTTTTCATACTGTGCATATATATATATGATATAACTAAATATATTAATGTTGACGTTTGAATTATATATAAAAATATGTAAGTTATCGTCTTGTTACATTTAAAAATTATCATTATAATACAAAATTATCTAACTCTAATCGCAATCATTTTAAGACGGCGTAAGATATTGACACTCTCATACGATGTCGCGTGTGATGTTAAAAAAAAAATATATTGTCTATGACTGTTACAATTTTTAATCTGTATTCTGTAGTCGAAGGCGCGCTTCAATCTCGGTTTCGAAATCGTGTGACAATAAATTGAAACGTTCTATTTTCGAAGCATCTAGAACTGTACCAACTACACATTTCGCGCACTATACACCATTAGACGTGCAAAAGATACGATTATTTACAATATTCCTATACACAGATTTGATAGTTTCAATTTTAAATATATCAAATAGTCTTACGAGATAGAATGTATTTAATATTCCAAGATGAATAGAAATAACGGAAATGCATTTAAATGTACTAACTCATGGCTACTCCAAGTCTTCGTACCTGCGATGTGAAGTTTCCCTTTGCGTTGGGCATTTGCTGTTAGTTATAAGCGCATTGTTGAATTTAGCTAAATCGTGTGACCGAAATGTAATATTATTTATATTTTTGAAGAGTTCATTGTTGAATCAAGAATAATAGCTGTATATTTTTGAAATGTGACGGACTCGACTGTCGAATAAGCATCTTTGTTGTTTCGGTGTGTTTGTTGATGTAATTTTAAACTTTATCTTTATAAGAATGAAGTTCAAAATCAATATGGAGATGTTTATTTGATGGTCTTGTTACGAGATATTGTGATATTTGTAAGTATTGGGGCCCTGAAATTCCTTAGCTTGAATTTTGGAAAAAATATTTACATTCGAAAGTGTATGATTTGATGAGTTGTCGATGACAAGGTTTTAATAAATTGCTCATAATAATATTTTAAAAAAATTATCCGTATTCATTCAATTGAAAAATTATGCATTCCTATAATGTATTTTAGCATTTTTATTGTTTATTAATTTTCTGTATTATAGAAATTGTTATTATGTATGCAATATATTTTAAATTTATAGTAATATTTGTTCGTGTGTATTTTGTGTCTATGGTTCCTTTATACGAACGATTTTGGGCCTGGAATGTGCGACAAGATCCCCACAGATAATATTTATCATACAAATTCAAATAGAACTTCAGCTTTTAATCTTCTTTTAATTTAATGTAATAATAATTACATGTTTTAAGACTTATAGGGTCTTTTAAGTAAATAAATAATCAATTGTATCACAGTATTCTCGTCGGCGACAAATAATTTAAGCTCACGATAGTGAGATATCGTTCAGTACTTAACTGTAGCCGCTAAGTATGAATTTTCGTGGCAATATTTATAAATGATAATATTATGTAAGCTTTAAACGTTATTTATAAACTTGATGAGTTTTAAAATTTAAAAATCGAATTCCCTCCAAATTTTTTTTCCCCCCCGTCTTTAATTTGTGGCAACGACAATACTATCGTGTATTGCTCAATGTTTGCTCATTTTATCCCATGTATTTTAGTGTCGATCGATATTAATGATTTTTATTATTGTATGTGTAAAAACTCGATTTTATCAATGTGCTCGACTTCCATTCCGTTTTCTTCTCGATCTGTAAAATTAGCGGCCGACATCCGCATCGTACTTTGTATAGATATAATGAAAAATAAACATTTACTTAGAAAATTATTGGCTCTCATTTCTGTGATGTCTTCACGTATGCTCATTTGATACTACACTAGGCAAAATCTGTACTGCGGTGGCCATACTAGTGACATACTACATATAATACATTTGGGATACAGGTAAAGTAAAGAAAACACCAAGGTATCGTAATAAAAAAAACATGTAATATATAAAGCGGAAACTGGCACTACAAAGTACCTACCTAATTAAATGTTGAACTTAGATGCCTAGCAGAAATAAGAACTTTTTTGTTAACGAAGAAACTAACTATTAATTAACGTTAGCAATTAGTCGAGTACACAGCTGCAACCGTTTAAGCCAAAGCTGGGTGTGAGTTTTACCGCAACTGCTGAAGACTGCTACTCCATCCTGAGCCGAAACCGCATCACGGGTATATCTTTGCACGCTTGGCCCGGAGTAGGAACTCTACCACTCTGCTGCAACCCATCGGATGTTTATAAAGTACCTTTAATGTGTTCGATGTTTGGTCTCTGACGGATATAACTGGGACCAACTGCTTACGTGTTTCAAATTTAGAGCTCATTGGCAATTTATCTGCATAGACACTATGAACACATTCTCACAAGGGCCCAGCACGCAGCCCACAGAAAATGCAGTGATACAAGCAAATTTAGTAGATTATACCTACATTAAGTTCAGTAAGATAAATAGCAAAGAAATACACAACAAACCCACAGCTAAGCAATACCTTCCCAGGATTAGATAAGTTTAGTATTTCTACAGAGATTAAACTGTTTCGAGCCCTCGTGAAAGCAAATGAGCTAAGTGTTAGCATTGGCCCACAACAAGTATATAAACCTATTGCATGTTTTCAACACAAAACAACATTACTACTAAGGTTGTATAAGAACCGTGCGAGTAATTCTAGCGATTAATCCTAAAACAACAACATAACATTGACACATCAGAATTATTAACAGGAAGAAATTGAAAATATAGCACCAATTGGTTGGTTAGCAAGTTCATCTGCTTCTAGAACTTTCCAGATGTTACACACAAAGCAACAGTTGCTCTTAAAAATGTACAATTCCAACATGACACCTATAGTTGCTTGCTCTTAACATTGTTTCTATATTTTTCTATACTATTACGAAATACGTAAATACAATGTGTTTTAATTGAACGTTTTCAACCTTAATTTAAAGAAGGTATGTATAGATATATATATAAATTCGGATGTCCATGGTTCATATTGTAACATATAAATTTCAATACATATATTTGACTGCAAAACAATATAATTCACAGATTTGTGTGCGACTGGCTTTATATAATATCATATTCAGTGAGTAACATTAGTAGATAGTACGAAAGATTCATGGTACAAAAGCTAATGGATTTTTAACTGATTTTATTCCCAAATCTATATATAATAAAGGCATTAACAAATGGTTCATGTAAAGTTAATAATAATGAACATTGGGATATATCTATGAGTGCATAAAAAGTGTTATGTGTCCTTAGTGTCTAATAATGAAGTATAGTTATTTAATAAATAACATGTTAAATACAAGCAGTCTTGTGTCATTAATAATAGCAAGGTATAGATGCTGTAAATAGGTTCAAACAATTGATTAATTACCCTTAAAATTCAAGGCACAACTTTAAATGGTGCAATTCACAAAACACAACAAGTCAACAATTAAATTCAGCATGGAAATGTTGATAACAATGATTACATTATTAATAATATGTCGGAATAAGTTCACACACAACCTTCAGAATTGTAACTAAATCAGTTATGCTCATTAGACAGCTGAAAAGATCTTTGCCTTCCTAGCTATACATCCCATAAGGTGGTGGGGGTAAGCCTTCCTTATTCTTCTGCCGTTTCGTCCATTCCCTGACATCATGCTTGGACACTAAACACATCATAATACTCCGTGATGCTATATCTTTCCATTGTAGAGTATATGCTAGGCGTAGTTTGCGTCCAATGACTGGCAGATGGGACAAAACTATTAGCAATAGACAGCACAAAGAACCGGGTGAATGACAAGCCAATAATAGCCCAATGCTGTCTTATTTTTTTTAATACATTATGCTAAATGTTATGCTTTGTGAACCACAGGTATTTACCGACAGACCATAAACTAACATACATAACTTATTGGTGCACAACAAAATCACTTTTTTAAACAATCTCTATTATAATTAAATATTCAACTTTTATCACAAAATCAACCCTACTTGTTACCTGTTTTGTACAATGGGATTGCTCTTGAATATCGAGTAAATAAGACTACGTTCCACTACTCCACTCCGTCTTAAGTGAATCTTTTGCAATAGAATTTGTAGAATTCATTCTAAATATAAATGGAAACACAGTTAAGAATTCAATGAGACATACCATCCGTTCAGTTTTACTCTAGATTTCTAATCTCTAGTATTACCAATCTCGAATTCTCATAACAGTCTTGGTACTGTAAATAAACATCAATAAATTCACAGCATATCCCTAACGTTTTCACTGACTGGCTTCTCCCATATTTGACCGGACCTGTACAATCTGTAAATTTTATTGCTAAGAAGCCGTTGCCCAAACTTCATCATAGCACCTTCAAATTTGTGCTGGAACACTTGCATTTGTGTTTCATTGTACCCGATGCCGCTCGGGTGGAGTTTTTTAGGATCCCTGCATTCAGAGTATTTATGAGCTCCGAGTACGTCTAAAGAAATATCTTTGCTGCTAGCGGTCAAGTTGAAGAGGTGTTCGAAAGACGACATAGAGTCCAGATTCCTTATGAGAATTTTATTTTTCTCTTGTGGCATTATGTAGTAATGTGTTTTCCTCATGATGTCCGGGTATCCTTGTTCTGCGTTATCATCATCGTTCTGATTCAAACAGAACACGAGAGGTTGGACAACAGTAGTTCTTATAGATCTCGTAGGATCAAAGTCACCCAACACAGCCTTTATGTCGTTATGCACTCGGGGGACCAAGAATTCATCCCAGGAGAGTACAGCAACGTGACTGACCTTGTCGGCTTCCTCTTTATCGTAACGGAAATGTCGAAACAGGCAATCCAGTTCTATGGCACTCCTAACAATCTCGTATGACTTGGAAAATATAAAGGGGTAATTCAAAGGGAAGAATTGTATACTCCACTCAGTAATATCAGAGGGGAAAAGGTTCAACCTTCTTATTATATCTTCTGCGATCATGCTGTCGTATATTGTAAAATAATTTACACCCATCATGTGGTGGAAGACTAGGAACTCGATGAAGGCATCTCTGGAGACCATGGGCACATGATTTGGTATGACGCACATGGCCGGTTCTATGTTATTCACAAATTTTATACTGAGGCTCTGGCGGGGTTTCCTTTTAGTGTTGACTTGTATTACTTTGCTTATAGGTGCATGTATTGGGTTTATATTGTAGTCATTGACATAGAAGCTGATGCCGTTTGGCTTACCGAGGTTTTTACTCATAGAGCATTGGAAGACGTACAATCGGAAGTTGTTTATAGGCTCGGATATAATTTTGTAAGTGAATCGTCCCGCTTTAGGCTTAGCAGAGCTCTCAAGCCAAATGTTGCAGCGGAAGTTAGGTGAAACATGAGCTTTCCCTACCACTATGGTATCGATAACATGTGCGTGGGATGGAGTTAATGAGTCATATTTTTGATATGACCGTAAAAATGATGAATATGAATAAAAATTTTCGTCTATTTCCTGGAAAAGTGGCGGAGTTTCACGAACTTCCATTGACAAGTTGCGAAGTATTTCAGATAACATCGTAGCGTTGAATCCCGGACCGCAAAATTCTATTTCCGACAATCCCGGTTTCCCGAAAAAGTTGAGAACCTCAAGCACATAACGCAAACGGTAGTACTCATGTCTGTATATTAAAAGTGTGATTACACTTAGAAAACACACAACCACAAGTATCAACTGGTAATATTTCCTCATGATGTTCCCTGAAGTTTTACGAGGAGTCTTCATTTAGAATGGACCATTTGAAAGTTACGCAAAATGTTTTGTTAAAGTTATCACAGTAATATTTATAAAACACATATGGCACACTTAAAGTTATATTTTTCATTCCCGTCTGAATAACATGTATGATTTTACCCGCATTTTATAGCTGCAACGCAGTACCGCAATTTCGCTCTAGTTCTTTCATTTATAATTTGACAGAATTGACAGTAGACCGGTGTCCATAGATAAGTGGTAATATGCCGGTGTCTAAAATTATTGATTTTTAATATTTTTCAGTATCAAACAGCCAATGAACACTAAGTTTTTATAGAATTCCGTTAATTTATTTATCAACATTGTTATATAATTAGTAATACACGGAATTTATTTCGTTAAACTGTTTATATTTTATATAGTTATAGTTATGTGGGGGTGTACCTACTACACTCCTCTGCCTACCCTTTAAGGGATTACAGGCGTGATGTTACGTTTTTAGTTATAGTTATAGTAATAGTTTATACAGAATTATTTCACATATTATGAATGTGTAAAATTCGAAACAGATAAATTCCCTAATAAAAAAGGTATTTTACGGTAATTGTTGAAAAATCGTAGAAATCGATGAAATTAAGTTAAATTCGACAATATGTATGAATTCGTTTAATAATATTGGAGACATTTTATAATAGAATACTAATATCAACTTTCTGTAATATGTTAATTTTTGGCTCCGCTGGATTTATTAGTATTCTGTGCGTTGAAAAATATTAAATCCTTCTGTCTCTGTCAACTTTTAACGCGATCGAAACGCTAATGATGACTTGCTTGGTTTGCTAAAAACAATATTTTGTAATCTTAAAAATTGATAGTACTTCTTATATAGTGTTGGAGTGGAATTAGTAACAGAATTTAAATTATTTTGCTATTGAATAGTATTATTTTTCGAAAAATGGACGCCAACAAAGAAGACACATTGAAGCAATTCTGTGACGTGACCGGCGCTGATGAAAATCGAAGCAAATTCTTCTTAGAGTCATCAAATTGGCAACTCGAGGTTAGTTACATTATCTTGTTTTAGTTTCTTTTAATTACCCAATCTTCAGCTTTCAGTTTCACTGCGCGTCCTATCTATAACATTTTAAATGTATATCCAAGCACTATGGAGGTGGTAATTACTTTGAGTTGACTTTTTTAAATATATAACTGATCTGAAAAATTAAGTAAGTAATTAATAAATGTTTACGAGTGTTTTCGTGATTCAAAGGGCAAGGTAAGCAGTTAGTCCCAGCAGTTAGAGCCTGTTGTATAATATTAGTTGAATCTTATTGGAGACATTATGGGCGGCATTAACATCCTCAACACTGGATGACCACCACTGTATGACCAAATAGCACTCGAGCAGTGTGATGAATATGGTCTCAATAGATGTTTGAAAGACTAAGTGGAATGTAAATCATGTTGCATCCAAATCCTACAAACATTGCACCAAAACGACTTAATGAAGAAAGAATGAGAAAAGTGCAATATTCAACACTGAGTGACAATGACATATCAGCCTTAAGCTGCTTGTCTATAACTGAATAATAATAAAACCGTTTTGCATTACAACAAAACGGTTATTATGTGTGTGAAAAAACACACAGCATTTGGTGAAGAAGCATCCATAGATTAGGCGTAATAGACATGCATATTCATGGCTTACCTCTCTGTCCTTTGTTACCTGTCTCTTTCACTCACAGTAGTGCGCGCGTAATTCCCAAATTGCCAAGCCTGACAATGTCAATGTCAAATCATAGCGTTTGTAGATTTTGCCGCCATAGCATGCAAAATTTTTTCAAAAGAGAAATAAGTGTAAATGTTATTGTTTTGTTAGTGAAAGTTAATGGTTCAGTTAAGTTTGAATTGAAGCACGTGTATATTATATATTCCTATCGAAATGAGTAGCCAGGATACACACGGTAGGAATAAAACAGGGGTGAGTAGTGATCAGTCGGATGCCGTTGCTTCGGACGGAGAACGGTCATCTGGAGTGCAACCGGTTATTTCCGGAGGTACAGGTAGCTCTTATTTATTTATTTATTTATATATTCTTTATTGTACACCTTTATAAAAAAAAAAAAAGTCACAAAGGGCGAACTTAATGCCTGATGGCATTTTCTACCAGTCAACCCTGGGTAGATGGAGAAAGTATGTGGCAGGTGTGCAAAGTTACATAATAATATATAATATAATATATAATAATATATAATATAATATAATATATAAACATAATATATATATATACATAATATGTATAACATAACTAATATAATATTAGTATAGATAACATTATGCAAATAATTGCCCTGTAGGCAATCGCACTTACAAATTTTTATTTATAAACCATTGGGATAAATAAGAATTCCAAATTCAAATTCAAACTGTGTATTCGCTTTCATTACCTAAAGGTACACCTTTTGAGCTCAATATGATTATACTCGCAATTCGTGTAGTAAAACGCGTGCCTTACTTCACGTATCAGTAGTTCGAAACTGTGTAGGGGATTCTCCTCGGGAACTAGATATCATTAATTGAGATCGTGTTCGCCAGCGATAACTAAAATTCGGTGTTTACGATGAAACTTGTACAGACATTTAGTTTTATTCCATTAATATCGGATACTCGCGGGGAAAGTTAGCAGGGATTAGTTTTGTTTTGTTTCTTAAATAATACAAGCAACAAAGGACCCCGCATGGTCAATACGGTCCATGAACATTTATATATCGGTAAATGTAACTTCGGATTCTTACGAACAAGGCTGATTAAGCTAATCCTAGCGTGAACTATTTTAGGACATTTCTACACTTCACATGAGAAGGAATCGTTAAGCGCTAGCCTATGATAGCAATAAAAATACAATACCAGTACAGTATCATTGAAGTATAACTTTCTATTGGCTATAACAAAATTGTTATTTCCGAGAACTCAGTTCCAATAGCAGATGTTTCAGCATGTCTGCCTATAAATGACAATGCAAGTTTTGATGTTTACGACGAGAAACAGCAGCAGATCTTCAAAAGGTTTCTTCCGTGTTAAGCCTTTTATATGTCTATATTTTGTCAGAAATTCATCTTAAAGCTACAATACGTGATATATTTACAGACGTGTATATTCTATGTACAACGACAAGAAATCTTTGAGAGTCGAGACTTTGGCATCCGATAGATGAACTTTTGACGAATTTGGAACATTTGTGTTCTAATCAAAAAGCAGATTTTGTATCTTCTCTGAATATCGAAGTTACTTTCAATTGTGGACTTATTGCAGTCTTTGTCTAGTGATATTTAGTTAAGACTCTCCCCACTAACAGACTGAATCTGAAGTATAATATGTTACTCAGATCCAAAAATGAATAGAGCTTTATCGTTAATTGGTGGTTTTTCGGGTGTTTTTTCTATCGGTCTTGAGGTTGTTTTCCGTTCTTTATTCAAGTTCTTTTATCTTGTTTATAGGTGGCTTTTAGGAAACAAATTTACATATCACTCGTACGTGTTTCTCCCGAGCACGTTGAATGGAATTTTCCTACTTCTTGAACCGCCGTCCAGACGAGGACTCATCGTCAATTTGTTCTGTAATCTGGTATGTATTTCTTGATCTGTTATTATTTTGCCTATATGTTACATTTTCCCAATAACTTTAATTTAAAAAAAAAACTAAATAACAAATATTTAATCTGTACATTAAATAAAATTGAAGTGTCTGTCTGTGATTTCAAAATAACTAAATTTTCTTAAGTGCTTAAGTCACACCCAGACACAGACGAGACAAATATAGAAAAAATTGTGTCATGAGTGGGAACCCGCGATCTCTAGATTAGTAGTCAGCTTCACTAACCAGAAGACCAAGAAGCCAGTCAATTGTACATAAATTAAAATCAACCGTAATAAATAAATAAATATTTCTATTCAGGTAATTGAGTACTGGACAAAATCGTTCGAAAGATCTGGTCGGCTGTCATTGACTACGGCAAAGCAAACACTGATGTTCATGTTCGGTAGCGCTATGCTCTTCTACGCTATGCGGTTAGAGGGAGACAAAGAGAAAAGAACACCCTTACTCTGGTAAGTATTGACTTTGAAGTATAGCAGGAAGAGAATAATCTTTCACAGACAGTCTTGCATCAAGAAAAAAATTAAATAAAAATTAAATAAATCTAGAGAGAAAAGTACAAATATAAATATGAAAAGTTTTAAAATTTACCCACATATAAAAAGGGTCGAAGTAATTAGGGTAATAATCGTTTTTATTTTTAAATTTCACTTATTACTTTTTAATCTATCACAATTATTTAGTAATTTGCTGGCTGGCTGGATAAAAATATTATCTTCGAAATTTAAATTAGTCACGTTCCAAAAATAAAATTCTGTCTCTAATAACACGCGCCATTTTCAACCAGAACAAACATTGTATTTGACAACGTAATTCCGCTTAAACGGATTAAATTATGAATTAGTATTTTCACATGCAACGATGGTTGGTGTTAAAGATGGACTAATCCTTCACCAAATCTATTTTGTCTATGGCTGCAACCATTCTAACAATCCCATTCCGCAACCGGGGGGTCATAGAGCATACTATCCCATGCTGCTCCCGCACGAATCGCTTCAACAGATATGAGGATGGTACTATGGTTGGCCTTTACATTTAACTGTTTGTATTATTCAGGCTGTACAGAGCAGAAAAAGTGAGAAGAAAGACAGATGAATGTCAAAACGTATGTCCCCACGACGGACCCTGTAAGAAATATATTATGAAGGTAATTATTGTTTAGAATTCTCCATAAAATTATCAGCTTAAATTTCTCCATAAAGTTCTCTCACGCATATAATGTCAGCCATCTGCTCGCTTTGATCCAGATGGTAAATTATGTCTTCCAACCGTCTCATAATAAGAGGAGAACTGTACACGAAACTGTTTAAAATAAAATTACAAAAAACATTATTTTCTTTTTCCATTATTATGGCAGGTATTTGTTCTACATTAACACATTTCTCGACCAAAAGAAATCTGAAGATAGTTCTACTATTAACATATAGACAACAGACACTACAATTGATATTACAATGTAGATTAAAACTGCCGAATTCATTTTCGACGTGAACTAAATTTAGATTTTTTATTACCAGCCATCTTTTATTGGTTTATTGGATATATGCCGGTCAGGTTTTCAATCTCTTTCTCGATTTCAGGGTGGCTTAGCATACTTCGGCGTGGGACTAGCGTTCACATTGGCGCGTGTGATTTTACCCAAAATACGATCTCCGTTGAAAGTCATAACGAGCATAAGATCTCGCCATTTCAACATGGCGCTCTTCTTCGGCAGTTATATCGGTATTTACAGAGTACGACATATTGAATGCTATAGTTTTAAGATCGAGCTATTTTCTTTATTTACTCCTCAAATATTTATTCTTAAATAATTTTATTCCCAAATGTAATTGTTTAAATACGTTTGATTTAGTTTAATTGAACGATCATCCGGGCTCTTAACAATTTCAAAATCTCACATTTAGAAATGTAATTGTGTATGTAGAGGCAACTCTTTATCAATATACGTACATAATATTAAAATCGAAACCTTATTAAATTTTGTTTCAGCTTTGAAATCGTTTGTTTAAATTCCCGGTCTTGGGCGAATGGACTCCGTCCGTTCTGTATACAGTCAAATATTACCGTATTCAAACCTCATTAAAATTTAACGCCATTTACTGTTTTATGTAGCCCTAGCACGAACCTCTAGCGACGAAGTAATCGTACGGTAAATGGTAAAAAATTGTATGAAAAATGTACAG
>DWDX01002059.1:0-16246 GCA_018245675.1 Agara michaeli | reverse complement strand
GTACATTTTTCATACAATTTTTTACCATTTACCGTACGATTACTTCGTCGCTAGAGGTTCGTGCTAGGGCTACTGTTACAATTAATCACTTCAATCGTTACCAGGTAACGTGTTTCGTTATGTTTTCCTATAGGTATCGTTATAGCGAATCACATCTTTAATTTAGGTATATTTATAAAACGCACGTGACTTTGTAAAAACAGAGATTCGAGTATATGAACCTGGGGGCCCTGGGGATGAGGAATGAGTGCTGAAATTCAAAACAAACTAGGCTAACGTTGCTTTTGATTGTCGTAACGTATATAATTGTACCAATCGAACAAAATCGCGGTAAGCTCACTGCCTAGATCAGAACACGGTCGATTTCTCCCGTACCTACTCACTTTGAATCGTGTTAAGGTAGGTTTGCGGGAGCCAACGCTAGAAATGATATAAGACTTTCACAGACTATAATATTATTATTATAATATTATTATCATCAAGCCGTGTCCTAAGTGATAATATATCTATTCTTACAGACCTGACCGTGTACAATAACCATTCTCGTCATAAAATCATAATATAATAATAATGATTGGAGATCGACCGAAGCAGTTTTTTCAGCCGAAACCGAAACCGTAACCAAACATTCGGCCTCGCTCTCAGTTTCAGCCGAAATCGAAACTTACTTAAATTATATATAACATTTCTAAATATTTTATTTTCATATTATAATGTCATAAACAGTGGTCGGAATTGCTGAGCAATTCTGAGCGTTTTCATCGTAAACATCGATATGCCAATAAAATTGTACAGGATTTATAAAAGTCAGCACGATAACTGACGAACACTCGAGTTTCGGCCGAAAGTTTCGGCTATTTTCTGACCGAAACCGAAACTGGTCGAAACCGAAACCGAAACCCAACGTTCGGTCGGTCATTAGTAATGATCATCATAATGTAGACGAAGCACGTCAGGTTTGTAAGGACAGAGTTATCTGGCACTCGGTGCTTTCTGCTTACCCAGTTAGGGACCCTGATGATATAATACGTAACATCACGCCTGTAATCCCCTAAGGGGTAGGCGGAGGGAGTGTAGTACACCCCCACATTTCACCAGTTACGTTTAAGTAACTACGTACGTACTATTCGGTATTGCTTGCAAATGCCCATTTCAGGCAGACAGCACTGTCTGTCCGTTTGCTGTTTCACATAAAAATAAAAAAAACTGTGACAAACTTTAACGACTGTTATATTTATAACGACTGCTTGGCAACGGTCGAAGTGTGTGCCATTAGCGGTCATTATGTAGGACCAGGTCGAGCTTAGTGAAGGATTCTATTTTTACAATGCACCAATAGATCAAAGCTGTGAACGCGTTCAAATCCTTTAGAATTATTACATTTTATCTATTTTATTTATCTGTCTATTTTATTTATTTATTTAATTTACCTGTAACAAGCGGTTTATTGTTGTGTTAGCTAATTTTAAATAGTTTAATTAAATTGATTTAACGTTGGTCTATGCATCCGTTATTAGCGTGTTGAACACTTTCATAATGCATATAAGGAATGACCGCACATAAATACACAGAGAACATGGAACGTCCATGCATTATCTGTTTAATATATGTTGTCTGTTCAATTGTCTTGTGATCTTCTTAATCGAATGCAATTGTCTCGATCTCGTCTTCTCCGAATGGTTTAATGGCCCTTGACATGCCGTGTGCGACCAATCTCGAGGATTATATGCAAATCGGTGATTTTTAAATAAAACCAAGGTCGACGAAGGCAAAGCAAAGTCTTCGGAAAACAAATTCTGAGAGGAATTTTAAGTTGCGTACGCTTTGGATTCAATGGGATTTTGAAAAAAAATCGTTTCATGTTCTGTATATTTATGGATTTCTATTCCATTGTCGACTTGATATTACGTATATTGGTATTGGTAGGTAGGTTAATTAAATAAAAGTATATAAGTACTTAAATACATATTTTATAATGTTGTCATACAAAGTATGAGAGCATAATACAAGGTTATAAAAATACTTTAGTTATTTTTTTTGAAATACCGATACAATCATACATATAGCATTTGAAGAATAATAATACCCATTGTGATGTGAATGTTTGTTTCTTTCTATCATTTCTTCCTTCGTTCATTCCCTCTTTCTTTGCTACAATAAGAGGAGAACAAATGTTAGAAACGTGCTGGTGAACATAACGTTTCACTAAAATCCACTATCGAATTATGAACAGTCGCACTGATGAACTATAAACACTAAATAAAGGGACCCACACACAGTCCAGTTCACGATCCCAACGAATAATCTTTCACACGTTATCTCGAATAGACGTGCGCGTATAAAACACCAATTCGGCTGACAGTAACGACATCGTTCGGAAATTTGTTTTTTTTTTCCGGTTGCAACATCGGCCGTAAAAACTAATGGAGCGTTATAATTACCGAAAAAACTATAAAAGTGAAGTCTTTTTCAGTGAATTAAATCCGTTGAAGGGGCAGCCGTGAGCCGCCGCGCTCGTTAATTATCTTTACAACTGTAGGAGCGCGCGGCCCGAATTTAATTTAGGGTGTCCCGTTCGATTCGCGTTTTCGAAAAGTCGAGATGAGTCTTGTCACGTCGCGACATATGAATGGCGCGGAGAGACTGTCAACCTTTTTTCTTTTAATAATAATAATACTTGAGGCAATTCTACACGCAGCTAATTGATTCCAAATTAGGCAATTGTACGTCTATGTTGACAAACAAATTAAATGTGCCCATCACACACGTTTGTTGGCTGGGCAGCAAACCCACGACTTCCCATTTTTACCGGATTTATAGCAGTCCGAATGTATTTTGAATTCAGTTATCAATATAGGAAATTAAAGCATTAAAGATCTACCGAAGAACTAATACAACGTCACTAAAACTATGTGTGCACTTAAGTAGATGTAATTGAATTCACGGAAAAATTAACATATTATTACCACATGGACATATTCATTGCATTTATTAATCAAAGAACTCCGTTCCCAAGCAACTAATAGGAGTGTAATAGCTCATCTCCCAACGTCGAAGTACGCCAAGGTGACCAAGGAACGTCGACCTGACGATATGTTGTCTTCTATGATATGTATTTAGTGATGTGATAAGCCGTTAACAATAACTCAAGAACTATTCAAACTTGTTCGATTTTTGATATGTAACGAATATTTCAGTAAAGTCGAGGGTAAGTGAGCGTGAGTGATTGTTTACTTTGTAAATGAATTATATTTAAGTTTTAACCGCGTTTTATTTATTTTATTAAATGTTATGTTACATTTATATTCCTTACTAATTGCGTCAGTGTGTATAATTTAAATTATAATTATGGTTGTAACTAAATAAATAAAATAATACAACACCATAATTTAGAATTATTATTTTTCGTAAAATACCGTGACTCTACCATTGATCTGTTATATTTATTGAAGTTATAGAAATAAACATCCGTCTATCAGCACTGGGGCAGCGTGGTGTATCGTCTCCAGCCACCATCGCCCAGTAGTACGGAGTACGAACAAGAGGTCGCGACAACCGAACACTAAAGTTCAATGACCGTAGTTCTTTTCCGCAATTACCACTCGATTCTGCCGAATCATAAAACAAACGAACCGACACCAAAACCCAAATACAACACTAACCGAAGCCCCTGTCTACAGCCCATTAAAATCGTTATTCAATTGACCGGCCCGCGTGGAACACTGCCGGCAGTCCAGATTGTTTGACTATACAAGTATACACGTCAACTACAGTACTGTGCCCAGTGCGAGTTATCTTCTCTACTCGTTCGCGAGCGCGTAAACTACAGTTTGTATGAAATTGAAACAGCGCCAACTAGTGTCAGTAATGGGAAACTATTTTTTGCGAGTGCGAATGTCAATAGCACTTGTCAGCGGGTGACGTTGTCGCACGATTGGTTGTTTCGAGAGCTCAGAGAGTACGAAATACAAAATTTGACATTCGATACGTCAATACCGTAGCGACGCACACTCGCTTCTCGCCGTGAATATATTTGTTGAACTCGCACTCAGCACACTGATTGTTCTAGATAAAGTAGCCAGCACAGACGGAATCCACTTCGAAATGAGGCCAGACAGACGTAGTTATGCTTGTTTATTTCGGAAACATTCAAAAGGTTATACATACCTACTACCCATGCATCGTTTAATAAAGAAACTCATTAATCAGTGAAGTTTTCACTAAACTACAAATTGTTATAGTAAAATCATTTTGGAGTATGGAGCAGAAATGATTAGATTATTAAATATGAGTCTTCGATATCATCATGATAAAACAATAGCTTTTTTTTTAATATACTGACAAAAAGGCAGAATGTGTAACTTTCTTCTGAGGTATTTCCTGAACGCTATGATATAAGGTTCTTCGCAAAAGGGCTGTCCTTCAAAGCAGACAACGCATTGGCGACTACTCAGGTGTTGCAAATGTCTGTTTTCTGGACTTAGTGTATAAAAAAGAGATAGCTAATTGTGATGATCACCGAAACCATAATCTTAATATTCACCTATTAATACGTCAGGATGGACAGCAGAGCTTTGGATTTCAACCTCCCAAAGCATAGGTCTGGGTTCTTAGGAAAACATTTGTGATTATGAAATATCTATATAAGTACTAGCTGTCCCGGCGAACTTCGTACAGCCGCACAATAAATAAATAGTTTAGTTACAGCAATCTGAACCGATTTTAAAGTTATTTGACGGGACGTAGGTCATATTATTTTTGACGGTTAATTAATATTTGACACTGCGATGGTAGCGCAGTCTGTCGGATCCAATGTGAAACGTTCTAAAATGAACAACTACTTAAAACTTAATTTAAAAAACATTTTCCCATGGACCAAATTGTGAATCCGAACCATTCTCGAGTCCCCTTGAACACACACAAAAAAATTCATCAAAATCGGTCCAGTCGTTTAGGAGGAGTTCAGTGACATACACACGCACACAAGAACGTAACATCACGGCTGTAATCACCTAAGGGGTAGGCAGAGGAGTGTAGTAAGTACACCCCCACAATTCACCAGTTAATATATGAATTATATGAATATCAAGAAATATATGAATATCAAGATTATACGTGTATTTGTATCAGCTGTCCAGTTACCACAACAAAAGTATTCAATTACCTAATTTTAAATCAAACAGCTGCGTGGAATTGTCGTTATAATTATTAAATTACTATTAAGAATATTCTTAGGCAAAGTTCTGTATTATATAGCCCACAATAACGTCAACTCAGCCCATCTGTCAAATGATCGTACATCCTTGATTGTATTTAAAGTCCTCTTAGAGCCCCAAATGTGACCTGATTTCCATATGAAGGCGGTTAGCACTAGATATTAATATCTAGATCGACGTGACGTGGACACTGTGCCTTAACTGTGTTCTGACATTGATCTATATAGACGATTCATATAACTGGCCTTTGATCTAGTAGGAGACGGACGGTTAAACAGGAGGTCGCGGGGTCGATTCCCGCCCAGGACAAACATTTGTGTGATGAGCACGTTTGTTTATTCTGTGTGGGTGTAATAAAAATATCTATATAAGTATTCTTACTTGGGTACTTACTTTTAAATGCTGCTACTAATAACTGCTTGCATATTCAGTTTTAATTTTCATGTTATCCATTAAATAAGGTGAACCTTATAAATGTAGGCTTTAGTGTGCGCTAATCCGAAATTAATTGGAGCCAATTAATAATGACTGTCTCGTTGGTCGAGCGGTTTCTAGCGCGACTGCCGATCGGGAGGTCCTAGGTTCAAATCCCGGGTTGGGTACTATTGGATTTTTCTAATTTAGAATTTCTAGTAGTGACTCAGAGTCTGGACGTGTGTGCCCGGTGCATGGCAGTAGGCTCACCACCTATTCCATTGTGGGACTTAAAAGTAACTGGTGAAATGTGTGGGTAAACTACACTCCTCTGCCTACCCCTTAGGGGATTACAGGCGTGATGTTATGTTATTATTTATATTTCTACCGTAACTTGATATTATTCGGTATAAATTGATTTAATTAAGTAAATACACATTTTTCATTGTATTCATTGCACCACTAATTGAAAATAAAACTCGAAAAGAACTGCATTAAGATTAATGAATTAGAACAATTCGAAATTCGACCAATTCGAATTAGTTAAGTCTGTTAATAAGGCTAGGAAGGCACTTAAAATGCTGATGCTACTAAGACATTTCGAAGTATGCCGAATTTAAAAAGCCGACAAAATACTTTTATCATTTTCCCAAATCCATTAAGGTTGTAGCTGTTCTTATTGTGCAGATTATTTTTTAATAAATGTGTTGCCAAATTGGTTACTGGCAACGCCATCTCTTGGGCGGTTGTGTAAATGAACTAAAGTGATTGTGAATTCTTATTATAAAATGTTGTAAATCGGTTGGAAACTTTGTAAATACACGGATACGGTCACCTCACATTTCTCTCGCTTTCAATGAGTTTTCGTACATCAAGGTTTGTTTTACTAGAGTAATGTTAAAAAGATATTTTGGAAAATAAACTTTTCGTGTATTTCTGGGCCCAAGCCGTAACTGGACATTTTACTTTTAAGGACCTTCATATAACTGCGAGGCGCTCTCTTATTTTATTTTATCTCGCCGGCGCGGACACTAAAGTATTGTGCTCGGCCGGATACAACCTATTTGTGTGAAAAAGCGAGCGAGCGTGTGAGAAATGAATGTCTTATGGAGCGAAAGTGATAAAGGTGGGATAACTTGCCGCTTGAGTAACGTAACCGAAAGTGATTTTACTTTGGCGAATAATTGTCCGTTTAAAACGATTAGAGATCTTCTCGTAACTATAACAATACAAATAAATAAAATTAATAAAATTGGAGTGTCTGTTTGTAATATTATAATAACCGTTTTTACTACATGCATATACACGGTACATATACCTAAATAAAATGTTTTGCAAGTTTTGTCTGTTTGTCTTGATTGATTTTGACGGGACTTTCACTGGCAGATAGCAAATGTAATAAGGAGTAACTCAGCCTACTTTTATTTCAATTTAAATTCATAAGCGGACGAAGTCGCTGGTACAGTTAGTCATTTATATGTCTGTGATGACTTGTAATACATATATACATATAAAGATTAAGATATCGTATTGTTCAAACGATCTTTGGACTATAATGGCAAAAGATTTTTAAAATTATTTTTGCATTTCGTAGCCAATTGAGCATGGTTTTTGACTGTATAGCTTCATATTGCAAGAACAAAGATATTTGGCGCTCGGTGCTTTCTGCCTACCCCGTTAGGGAACTGGCGTGATGTAATGTATGTAAGTATGTAGCTTCATATAGGAAATGTTATGAAATTATCCGTCATTGTACATATTTGCTCCGGGAATCGGAAACATATAGGGGATTATGTCCAATGAGCAGTCGGCGTGTAATATAATATCGAAGGTTATGAACCGAGTAAGGCAAACATGATCGCACCTGGAATATATGATTGCGTATGCATATAACATCGGTACATACCAAACAGGTATTGGCATCTACTGCTCACTGAAGCGTATTTTGTGAGAAGTACTGAATACATTTTATTTCAAATATTTTTTTTACATACTTACCACGTTTTTCTCGGACTAAAAGGTAGAGAATATTTCTTATTACTTTTATTTCTCATTTTGTCTTTTGTCATTGTCATTTTGTCTTTTGTCATTATCATTTTGTCTTTTGTCATTGTCATTTTGAATTTTGTCATTGTCATTTTGTCTTTTGCCATTGTCATTGTCATTTTGTTTTTTATTACTAAACTTTTTCTATATTGTCCTGTAAATTAGTGTTCATTATTTTTAAATTGTTATGGGAATATTTGTAAGATTCAAAATGAGAAATATATAATATTGAATCTTTGAAAAAGATGTTTAGTGCGTAACTCCCTAAAGTCTTTATATGTATCCATATTTGTACAAATAAACGTTATTTCTTCAACTTCGAAAAAATTACGTAAGTGAATAATAGAAAAGAATAATATAAGTACGTGTGCAGACACAAATTTAAATTTGCAAAGAAATTGCTGACAATTCGCTGGGTATACCGAAAAGCAAATTGAGAAATCTCTTCCAGTCAATATTGGATATTTTATTTGTATTTCTCGCACAGAATCCTATATTGAATGTAGGTTTTTTTTAATAGAATTCCTTGCGATACGTTTTCGTTATCGCTATCGCTTGAGATTATTGTAACATGACTGAATAGGTACTTTCTAGAGCAGCGTGCTACATCCTAGATTGTACTTCACCATCAGGTGAGTTCGCAGTCAACTGTCTATTATGATACACGAAGAAAAACTGAAAGTAGGTAATATCAGAACGTCACTTACGACAACTGTCTAGCTAACCTTAGTTTTTTTTGTTGGTCCACTGCTGACCCGGGTCGCTTCTCATAGTGAGAGGGATTTAGGGGTCCACCACGCTGGGCAAGCGCGAATTTGCAGACTTCACACACCTCGGAAAATATTAGACACTTTGTAACATCTCTAAGGCGTGGAGGTTTCCTCACGATGTTTTCCTTCACCGTTATAGCGAGTGATATTTGAATTTAGGTTATAAAAAGCACGTAACAAGTCAGACGCGCGCGCCAGGATCGAACCAAGCCCCTTCTGACTAGGAGGTTGTACTTCAAACTACTAGGCTATCACTGCTTTTTGCTGCATGCAATAGGCATAATGTTTGTCAATAAATGACATCCAATTTGTTGCTTACGAGGCAATCCTAACACTGAAACATTATTCACTTGACTCAACCCTACAGCAATAAACCCTATATTTGGAAATTGTTTCGGAAAACGCTGACCGCGTTGCAAGCGGCGCTGGGAGGGGAGGAGGGGTCGCTGTCGAGACCACAGCTGTGAGAGAATTGGTTTTTGGCTATGCATTTATTAAATAATAATTCAACCTCAATGCAGCGAGTGAATTGTTCTGTGGTTTTAGTGCAAGACAGACCAACAAGGCCTGTAATTTCATATTATATTTCATACATATATTCTTTTATACAAATACATAAGATCAACTTTTAATAGTACGAATACTAATACTAGCTGGACTTATGTCTATTAATAACCTAATGTATATTAATGAAGTAATTTTTCTTATTACTAAATGATAATGATTAACACCAATAATCCCAATTCTACAGTCCTATAAGACATCTATTGCAGATGTCTGCTGATCGTTTGTGATCTTCACAGAGGTACAGGTAAATAAATTCCTATCTATGCATAAAAATAAAATTGAAGTGTCTATCTGTGATTTCAAAATAACTGTTTTTCCTAAGTATTAACAGTTCACGCGATATTATAACTCGAACAACTTTTATAAAAAAAATCTGTCCTCTGTCTTTCACTTTGTCCGGGTTGATTTCGAGAACGGCTCAACCGATTTTGATGGGACTTTCACTGGAAAAAAAAATACAGACGAATTGGGAATCTCCTCCTTTTTTTGAAGTCGGTTAAAAATTGAGGATGTTATAGAACAACATATAGGATGTTATCTCGAAATTCGAACGGGATTAACGCGGGTAACACCGCGGGGCACAGTTCGTTTGAAATAAAATATCATACTTACCCATAAGAATCTGAAGTTATTATTTATTTACATATTGTTGACCAAACACTCCAGATGAATGTCAAGTTTGACCTTCGGGATTCTGGCTCGAGTCCAATTGCCAAAAATCCCCTCGAATCGTCGTGTCGCGTAAACAAGAATAATTCAGACTACTATTATAAATAGGAAAGTGTGTTAGTTCGTTTGTCCTTCTTTCACGTCGAAACGGAACAACGGATCAATGTAATTTCTGGTATGGAGATAGTTGAAGGTTTGGGGAGTGACATAGGCTACTCTTTTACGCGGGAAAATATCGAATTTTCACAGGAAAACACGTTTTGATCAAAAAATCACTACAAATGGCGTTATGTGGCGTTACGCAATAATGGTATGGCGTATGAACAAAGCGGGCGAAGCAGCGGGTAACAGCTACTTGTCTTTGTTATAAATAAGGACTCTTGACCTCCACTCATCTCTGTGGACGCCTATCCTTATTTCCGTATCATATGAATATCGTAGGACAAGTAATTTATCGTAATTCTGAATTATGCCTTTTATATTATCTATGTTCGACCAATCGAGCAAAAAATAATATTAAACAGCTATATTGAATATTGATAACGAGTTGAGTACTAAGCCGTGTTCGAACTAATCCACACTGGAACAGCGTGGTGGAGTATGCTTCAGACATTTATTCGTTCATTTGTATTTTAGTATACAGACTGTTGGAGAATAATCCATATTTGAATTAACATTGGTTAACGTAACGAATTCACCTGCATTTCTTACAGATGTTATAAAATTTATAATATTTCTGAGGTGTGTGAAGTCTACCAATTCCGCACTTGACCAGCGTGGTCGACTAAGATCTAAAACCCTTTCATTACGAGAGGAGACAAATTCAAAAGGAGTTAAATTCTACTAACAATGTTATCTTTTTCTATGTAACGTATGATATTTGATTATAAAGTCACAGTGAATACAGCAAATCAATGGTGCGTTCAGGGATTTGAACCCGGTGAATGATTTTGGATTGTTAACCACACAGCTGCCAAATTTGATATGTAGGTACTAAAAGTTCACGGTACGGCCGTAAAACAAAAGTTAAACGTACAACCTCGAAACAAAACGCTTAGTCATTATAATTTAAATGGAATTAACTTAGTTAACTAATCCATTAGCCACGGAATCCACTTCCATTTGGTTAATTAAGAAAATTGGATTCACAGTAGTGGCTAATGTTAAACTACACCAATTAGGGTTGTCATTAGTGAGTTTGTAATTGGTATCATCTTTTGGTAGACTTATGGTGATTACATTACTTTGTTCTACGACTAATGATGGTAACGCTCCTACGCTTTATCGCGTTAAGTATGAATAAAGCGATCGTTGGCAACCCTATTACGTTCAATCCTGAGTCCCGCTGAGCGAGGATTAGAGCATAAATTAAAATTATATATGTGCATTGCTGGCACTAAATTATGAGCGATGTTTATGTCGGTGTAATTTTGTTTACAGTTTTTATTTACAGTATTTACAGTGTTTCTTCAATGTTATACTTGTTTTGATTGTATTTATTGCGTAAATAGTAGATTTAACCAAAATTTCTTATCTGAATACCGCATAGTTCTGTATCTAATCTATATTTACATACTCGTAATATTATGATATGTTCATATAACTAATATAAGTCGAATAAAAACGACTTTTGTAAAAATAGTGTCTCATCTGTATTAACACCATCTAGCGGCGAGTTGCTGAACTATTATTTTGTCTTTTTGCTTCCGGCTTCCGGCGCGCACTTCCGTGTTCAGTTCCGCCGTTTTTGCATAGATGGCACTAGTTGTTTAGAGTTGAATACATTCCGAAACCACTCACTAGAGGTGGCTAGCTACGCCCACTTTACCGGCTACGAAATTTAACTTTCACGTAGCGTTTAATTGAACATAACCGCGTTTAGTTCATTCAGTTCAAAGTTCATAATCGAAGTAAAAGATGATGAATGATTGTTCAATCACTTTTTTTTTCAGGTACGTACCGTGTTTCATCACCGCGTAGCTGTAATAAGTCATGGGGTCGTCACCTCTCATCACCACTCATCACCACTCATCACCAGTGGTAAGTGTTAATGTTAGTGACTATTAATGCTATTAAGCTCTCAGATTATAATTCAGTTACAATAAGCGTTGACCCCTTATTAATTAGATCATACTACGATTACAGAAATATTTTTTTTTAAAGAAAATATAACATATATCCTTAATAAAACATCAAACGATCTTTAATGTACGTACGTAACATCACGCCTGTAATCCCCTAAGGGATAGGCAGAGGAGTGTAGTACACCCCCACATTTCACCAGTTACGTTTAAGTCCCACAATGGAATAGGTGGTGATGGTGATCTTTAATGTAATTAATTGTTATTGTTAATATTTTATCGTTAAGCACAAATAGGTTTCAACCGGTAGACGAAGCTAATCAGAAGCTTATCTCCTTTCATATATACATAGGTACTAACGAGTTAAGCTACGGTGCATTAAACATTATGTACTACATATCTATTGGTATGTATAATAACATTATACCCAAATATTTAATTATACAATGCTATAAAATATACAACTAACGTTACCCCGGTTTTCTTCAATGGTTTTTCAAACGTAGCGTTAAAAGTTACCTTAAAGGCAGGCACCGCACCAGTAGCTCCTCTGGTGTTGCAGTTGTCTCTAGATGACCACCTACCATCAGTTGGGCCGTCTGTCTGTTTGCACTGTCCTTCTGCTATAAAAAAAACCGGTCCTATCGCTCAAAAATTGCTCTTTTTAATTGTTAGACAACGTTATTGCAGGGAGCTTAGATATGCTATAGATATACATCTATACAAATAAATAAAATTGGAGCGTCTGTTTACAATATTAAAATAACCGCATTTTACTAAATGCATGTATACCCGGTACATATACCAAAATAACATTTTTTACTATTTATGTCTGTCTGTTCATTCCGGCTAATCTTTGGAACGGCTGGACCGATTTTGACGCGACTTTCACTAGCAGATAGCTAATGTGATAAGGAGTAACTAAGGCTACTTTTATTTAAGAATCATATAAAAATGAGCACGGTGTACATAACATTTCACGTTTAAACAGAAAACAACTTCCAATAATTACAATACTAAAGCGTATAATACCGCTATACGTGTTACAATACCAAGGTCAGATAGAGGGCAGTGTATGAAAAATACAGAAAAACAAATAAATTCAAATAGTGGGTTTGTGAGTTTCTCAGCCGACCTTTTCTACCTTTTCGGTGAAGCCTCATTTATTTACATCACTATCAAGTTTTAACTTTCTACATTTGCACACGGATCTCTTATTAAAATGACAACAAATATTTATACATATATATATAATACGACGAAGACTACTCTTTTTCGCAGGATCGAATTTTCACAGAAAAACATGTTTTGATCAATGTAAATACTATAGATAGTGTTACGGGCGTAATAACGGCACGGTGTGACTACGCAGGCGAAGTCGCGGGTAACAGCTACTTGTGTGTTTATGAACAAAAATCAACTAAGCGTTGATGTCTTTTGTAAGGAATTAAATGGTTTGAAACAACCATACCAAAAAATGTTCATATTGAATTTGATAAGATATAACGGGATTACTGTGTGTATTAAATTTCATCGTTAAACTAGCAGCGCCTCGCGGGTTCGCTCTCGCGGCATAATACGTTTGATTAACATAATGACTGGCCTCGTGGACGAGTGGTTAGAGACCTTGACTGCAAAACCGGAAGTCTTGGGTTCGATTCCCACTCAGGACAAACATTTGTGTGATGAGCACATTTATCTGTTCTGTGTCTGGTCGTAATAAAAAAAATATCTATACAAGTAAAATATCGCATGTATATATGTATGTCTATCAGCTGTCCGGTTACCATAACACAGGCATTAAATTGCCTAATTTGGAATCGGATAGCCGCGTGTGGCATTGTCCCCAGATATTATTATTATTAATTATGTGCCATTATCCCAGGTCACCAAGATAGGCAAAAAGCACCGTCTGCCAAATACTTGGGTCTACGATATCTATATAAGCATTATATCGTACGTTTATATGTATGCTTATTATCTACCCGATTACCATAACACAGACATTTAATTGCTTAATCTAAAATCAGATGTACGTGGAATTGTCCCAATTATTGTTATTACCTTGAATTACCGTCTCCGTTTCCATCACAGCAAGAGAAGTCACTCTCTTGTCGACTCAATCTCTCTAGCAGATAACAATAGAATAACTACTAGTATCGTTTTTCTATAGATATTTGTAGATATATATATATTTTACTTTTCACTTTTACAATTACCTGAAATTGATAGATCGATACGTAATTTGATAGATTTTTATTTTTTACTTTTAAATAAAGTTGATTAATGTAACCTTCACCTGTCACCTGAAACAGTGATAGGTTAGTGGTTTGATATTCTACCTTCCATTCCGGAGGGTCTGGATTCGATCATGGCACGCAGCTCTGATCTGCTACGTGCGTTTATAACTAAAAATGTAAATATCACTTGCTATGACGGCGAAGGAAAACATCGCGGGGAAACCTGCACACCTCAGAGATGTTATACAGTATGTAATATTTTCTGAGGTGTGTGAAGTCTACCAATCCGCACTGGGCAAGCGTGGTAGACTATGGCCTAAATCCCTCTCACTACGAGAGGAGACTCGGTCCAGCAGTGGACCAATAAAAAGGTCGTGTAAAATAAAATAAATATCACCTTCTGGAAGTGCGCCACTAATGTATATATGCAATGTATGCTTGCAAATAAAAGGTCATTTAGATCACGAAGATCTTCGTCAACATTCGACCTTGCGTTGTAGCGAAGATAAGTGCACTTTTGTTATCTGAAGTCCGCAGATAACGAATGAAAAACTACTGGCCTTTTCGAAAACTGCATTCTGTTAGTTATTTACGAGGGTTAAAGAACAACATCAGCAAATCTGAACTGTGAAGGTTGCATTCAATGATAATAAGTGGCCATTGAGGTATAAATAAGTAGTTAAAAAATATATTTGCCTCAAAAAAAAAAAACTTTTTTTCGTCCCCTTTTATCGTTCTATTACTGGACACTGGTTTCCTCTTATAGCGATATCGCTTTATCTATTTATTTATTTTTTTAATTAGTTCGATATGCTTCAATAGGTACTACATAAATTTCGAATGATTAATTTGAAAAGTATTTAAAATTTGAACTATATAAATATAATGCATATCGTATTCGCCAATAGACCGACTAAGCGATGAGACTAGTGCGAAGTTAAGTAATTAATGGGTACCAATTCTCTCTCTCGTGTACCGCTTTCGAGAACTTGGGTTCGCTGCGGTCGGCAGCCGGGGGCCCTCCTCGATAACCAATTGAACCCAACGCACCTAATACTTAACACTCGCCGTTACACCTACGTAATAAAATTGACGCAGTTTTCACCGTCCAGCACTGCGCGCGCACCTAGAAGCATGGCACATCCACTTCGCCGGCAGTCTCCAGCCGGGCCGCACGCTTCTTTCTTCTTCACGTAAACATTGCAACACAAACAAAACACGAACGCCCTGGCTGGTCGAACCCTTCGACGATAAATTAAAAAATAAAAATCCCGCGCTACAGATTAATAAGCAACCTGTCAAACCGCTTTCGCGCCCAAATCTCTGTCACCGGTGCGCCGTTTGATGAAATCGTAAACCGAAAGCAATAAAATCGTGTCATTAGTTTTGGATAGGTGTGTTAAGCAAACTTGGGAGATTCGAGGGTTGCCGGTTGGTTCTGTAAAAGATTTTTGTACACTTCGTGTCAGAGTTGCCGAGTTGTGAGTATGTAGATAAATGCTGTTAAGATAAGTATTGTAGTGGCTTACGTAAGGTTCGCGGAGAAAAAATATTTAAACTCAACATAGTTTTGAGGAGCGAACGTCCTCTAGATTGTGTTATACGCCGGCTCGGATCGTTCTGTATGCGACCACTTATTTAAATTCCCCGCACATTCGTGTGTTTAGCCCATGGCTTGTTATCTCCAATCGACCTTCCAAGACAACGATCTATACAGCCGATAGGAAAAATATATTAACGTATTCTACTTAATAAGTAAATGTGACATTTAACAGTACTAACAGTTACTAAGTATTTATAGACGGCTAAGTACAATATTTTTTTTTAAATATCGTTGCTTTTGTGAGACTGTTAATGGTTTTGTGTTGGACAAAATAGTTATTATACAATGAAATTGTAGCCAATAAATGTACATTGAAATATATATAACATTAACTATTAAGTGTTTCGTCTGCAAGTTTGTAATGTATTTTGGGTAAAGTTAATTAAGCCGAACGAATACGAATACTAAATGAATTGTAATTTAAAGAATTTCATCGCATTTATTTCGTTCCCCTCTTATAGAGATAATTGATTTATTTCAATCGCGATGATGACTATTTCTACGTAATATCACGCCTGTAATCCCCTAAGGGGTAGGCAGAGGCACTCCTCTACACACCTCCACTAGTACACCCCTACGATTCACCAGTTACGTTTAAGTCCCACAATGGAATAGGTTGTGAGCCTATTGCCATGCACCG